>JAODAL010015081.1:0-85142 GCA_025379985.1 Phyllomedusa bahiana
GTATGGATGTGTCAGTATTGTATTACAGACGCAAGTCCCGGGTTACTATTACGGATAGGGACTGTAGTTCTTCAGTTCTTCACTGAATTTGTTGTAAGTTTGGACCGGTGGATTTATTAATGTGGACTCCAGCACCTAAAGTTTTTTTTTTCATTTTGCATTCATTTAAAGAAAAGGCTTTCTACATTTGTTCCTGTCTCTTCTTGCTGTCGCGACTGCGCCACCCTCATTCTTCACCTCATGTGCTGCTGTGGCATGCACTGAACTTGCAGTGCCACTAGCTACTATCTGCTGTGGAACATGGAACTACACAGTGCCACGCATGCCCAATAAGTCTCGTGTTTGTAACTAAGGGACAGATGAAGTCAGAATCGGTGGTAAATCTGGGACTGCCTTAACGATTAACCCTAAAAATATGCCATCTCAAGACTCAACAGATAGGGACCCACACCTATATAGAGCGAATCTGGCTCTGAACAGTCTTGGCTCAGAATGGAGAGCATATCAGCCCGTCGCGCATACCGGTCTCCATTCTGTCCTATGGTAGCTCCTAGTACAAGTGAACTGTTTATGCTCGGCTGTATTCCTACCCAAAGAACAGAATGGAGAGTCGTGTGCAAGCGCAACTGGTCTTTATTTTAAGCCAGTGGTCCTTTAAACTGCGGCCCTCCAGCTGTTGGGAAACTACAACTCCCATCATGCATTTATATAGTCTTGGCAGTGGGCATGATGGGAGTTGTAATTTTCCCAAAAGCTAGAGGCCTCAGATTTTAGACCCCTGTTCTAAGCTAACACATTTGGGGCCCTTGTTCTTGAGATGACCAGTCCTTAGGGGGAGGAGGGCCCGCACCCAGTGTTAGACTGCAGTGCCTAGGCCCACAGGTGGAGATGACTCTAGGTGCCCCACCAGTTTCTTGGGCCCACCTTGGAGTTAATTAAGGGGCCCAACCTATAACTACCTAAAAATGATGTTTATGCCGTCTTATACTCTGTCTCTTGCCTTTTTGCCTCTCTTTCTCTGCCTTTCTGCCCTCTTCCAATGATGTATATACAGTTACAAAAAACCACTCCAGGCTCTACCATGCCATGTGAGCCCAACCGGGAGTGATTATCCTATTTATCCTGTGGCCAGTCCAAGCATGCCCTGCATCTATTAATATGACTTCATAGTCGTCATGTAAGAACAACCCTTTAATTTTCATTCACCAAAAGTAATATTGACATGTATGAAGTCACACAAGTTACGTAATCTCGTAATATGTATTATCACTATAGGGGAATAGGTCAAGTTCTTAGTGAGTTGAGCAGCTTTAGGGTCCGCATTATTCAGGTCTTGTGTTCCGCTCCGTTAATACCCCTGCCACCAACTTACCTGATGGCTGCTACCCAAACAGGATCAGCACCTGTCGAGCGTTTTAGTTCGCCGCCTTTGTATAACAGCACCATAACATGTTTCATGGCTTTAACCTCAGTGGCAAGCAAACCGTAATAATCCTTGATACACATTAGTCTGTCATCTGTCGTTAATAGCCTGATGCCTCTGAGCCCGGGTTCAGAGGGGCGGAACTACGAGCGATACAAGATCGCAAACGCAGGGGGGCAGAGGATGTGGCACTTACTCTAGGAAACACCACTGCCATTAAACATCATCATCTAGACCTAGCCTAAAGATATTGCCCACATTATAATATGTCTATAAGGTTTTAATTTTATATATATATATGTATATGTAACAGGAAATCACACATATTTCTAATATATACGATAAAATTAATCATTCGGTCAATAGTAATCGGTTTGTCCATGGAGTACCTTATTGACAAACAGCTGTCATGTCTGACCCCCTGGTATCCAGGTAGCAGTAGTGTAATGGAGGACAGAACTTCCCAAGTATCAACCACCTCCAGCAGTCGTCTTATCATGTGACCACCACCAACAGGTCTCATGCTGACCATGGGTACCAACGTAACAGTACAGTGTATGGAGGAGCCAAACTCTCCAGTATTACTACCTCCAGCATCGTCTATCATGTGACCACCACACAGGTCATGTACCCTGGTATCCAGGTAACAGTAGTGTATAGAGGAGCAGAACTTCTCCAGGTATTACTACCGCTCCAGCAGCCCTCATCATGTGACCACCACACAAGGCATGTGACCCTGGTATCCAGGTACACCTAGTGTATCAGGAGAGAGCAGGAACTTCTCCAGTATATACCACCTCCGCAGCTTCTTATCATTTAACCGACCACACAGGTCCAATGTTAATCCTGGTATCCAGGTATCAGTAGTGTATGAGGACAGAAGAACTTCTCCAGTATTACCACCTCCAGAAGTGTCTTCACCGATGTCGACCACCAACACAGGTCATGTGACCCGAGTATCCGGATGTACCCAGTAAGTGTAAACAATGGAGGAGCAGAACTTCTCCATATTACTACCTCCATCAGCATCTAGAAGTGACCACCACACATTCATGTGACCCACTGGTAAATACAGTAACAGTAGTGTAATTGAGGAGCAGAAACTTCTCCAGTATTACCACAGCCATCCACATCTTATCATGTGATGCACCACACAGGTCATGTGACCCTGGTATCCAGGTTAGCGCAGTAGTGTAATGAGATGAAGAACTTCTCTAAGGAAAACAGTATTACATACTCATCAGCATCTTATCAGTGACCCACCACACAGGTCATGTGACCCTGGTATCGCAGGTAACGGTAGTATCTGGAGAGCAGAACTTCTCCAGTATTACCACCTCCAGCAGCGCTTATCACTGTGACCCCACACCAAGGAACATGTCGACCCTGATATCCCAGGTACACAGTAGTGTATATAGGATCAGAACTTCTCCAGTATTACACCTCCAGCAGCGACTTATCATGTGACCACCCACAGCAGGTCAAGTGACCATGGTACATCCAATTAACAGTAGGTGTATGGATGAGCAGAACTTCTCCCGGTATTACTACCTCCAAGCAGCGTCTTATCATTGACCGCCACCACTACAGGTCATGTGACCCTGTATCCAGGTAACAGTAGTGTATACGATGAGCTGAACTTCTTCCATTATTACTCACCTACAGCCAGAGTCTTATCAAGTGACCATCTACACAGGTCATGTCACCGCTGGTATCCAGGTAACACTAGTGTATGGAGGAGCAGAACTTCTCCAGCGTATTACCACCTCCACAGCTTCATACTAATTTAACCACCACACCAGGTCATTTGATCCTGGTATCCAGGTAACATTATTGTATCGGAGAGCAAAACTCCCAGTATTACCACCTCCATCTAGTGTCCTTACCATGTGACCACCACACAGTCATGTGACCCTATTACCCGGTACCAGTAGTGGATGGAGGACAGAACTTCACCAGTATTACCACCGCCAGAAGTGTCTTACCATGTGACCACCACATCTCAGGTCATTGACCCTAGTATCCAGGTACAGTAGTGTAATGGAGGAGCAGAACTTCTCCAGTATTACTACCTCCAGCAAGCATTCTTTATGATGTGACCACCACACAGGTCATGTGACCTCTCTAGTATAACAGTAACAGTCTGAGGTATTGATGGAGCAGAACTTCTCCATATTACCACCTTCATACAGCATCTTATCATGTGAGCCAACAACCAGTCGCATTGACCCAGGTAACCAGGTAACAGTAGTGTATGGAGAAGACGAACTTCTCCGGTATTACTACCACCATCTAGCATCTTATCATGTGACCATCTCAGCACAGGTCTGTGACCCTGCGTATCCAGGAAAACAGTAGTAATATGGAGGACAGAACTTCTCCAGTATACCACCTCCAGCAGCGTCTATCATGTGACCACCACACATGTCATGTGGACCCTGATATCCAGGATTAACAGTAAGTGTAATAGAGGAGCAGAACTTCTCCAGTATTACTCACTCCAGCATCGTCTTATCATGTGACCACCACACAGGTCCATGTGACCCCGGTATCCAGGTAAAAGTAGTGTATTGAGGATCAGAACTTCGCCAGAATTACTACCTACAGCAGACTCTTATCATGTGACCACCACACAGTTGAAGTGACCCCTCTGAATCCAGGTAACACTAGTGATGGAGAGCAAACTTCTCCAGTAGATACCACCACCATCAGCATTCTGACTCATTTAACCACACGCAAGTCATGTGGATCCTGGTAATCCAGGTAACAGTATGTATGGAAGCGGTAGAAGAACTTTCGTCCAGTATTACCACACCTCCAGAAGTAGTCTTACATGTGACCACGCACACAGGTCATGTGACCCCTATATCCATGTAACACAAGTAGTGTATGGCAGGAGCAGAACTTCTCCTACCAGTATTACCACCTCCAAAGTGTCTTACACATGTGACGCACCACACAGGTCAATGTGACCCTATTATCCGCTGTGTACCAGTATGTCATGGAGAGGCAGAACTTCTTCCAGTATTACTACCTCCAGCAGCATCTTAATGATGTACTCAACCACACAGCGTCATTTACCCGGTATACCATGGTAACATGTATGTAATGGAGGAGCAGAACTTCTCCGAGTATTACCCCTCCCAAACTAGCCGTGCTATTATGTGACACCACCACAACACAGGTCATGTGACCCTGAATATCCAGGTAACAGTAGTGTAATGGAGAGAGCAGAACTTGTTTTCTCCAGTATTACTACCTCCAGCGAGCGTCTTAAACATGTGACCACCACACAGGTCATGTGAACCCTTTATACCAGGTAACTATTAGGTATGGAGGAGCAGAACTCTCCAGTACTTAACCACCTCCAGCAGCGTCTATCATGTGAACTCCACCACACAGGTCATGTACCCGGTATCCAGGTAACAGTAGGTCTATGATGAGGAGCAGAACTTCTCCATTAATTTACTAACCCAGCAGTGTCTTATCATGTGACCACCACACAGGGCATGTGACCCTGATATCCAGGTAACAGAGTGTATAGAGGAGCAGAACTTCTCCCAGTATTACCACCTCCAGCAGCGTCTTATCATGTCTGTCAGTGTCTGCGGAGAAGCTGCTCATGTATTCTCTTCTCTTGTTTCATCTTTCCGCTTTTTATTTTTCAGTTAACATAATTAACAATATTACACCCCCTGCAGAGACAGCAGTTATACAAGTAACTACAGAGAGGGAGGGAGTTGCTGTAATAACTAGATTAATAGGAACCTGTCAGGTGGATTCCCTCCCTGAGAGCAGGATATGATACGGGGAGAGAATCTGAACTTGTTATATGTAGGTTTATAAAATTTGGAGCAGGATTTCTGACTAAAAAGCAAGGAGAATACTGACCAGACTCCTTAACCTCTTAACCCCTCTTCCCAGCACATAAGGCGTTACTGCTTACGTCCTGGCAATCGCGCGGAGGGGCTTGCGTGCGATCCACGCTCGTGTCCGCGACATGTAGGGACCAGCGTTAAATTACTGCAGGGCGCATGCCGTATGCACCCCCTGCCCGGAGTGAGCCTCCGCCGCGGTGGATTACCTACTCCATATCACCCCGCAGCCTGTGCTATGCTTCGATAATACAAAGCCGCAGTCACAGGAGTGAGCTCGCTAGTCGGCTGCACGCCCTATAGTGCAGCACCCGATCCCCTTGTCTCGATGATCCTCGGAAGTGAACGGCCTTCCCGGGGTCATCTGTGACTGTTCACCATGCCGCAATGCATTGTGGGCATGTGAAGAGCGTTGTACATGGCGGACCAGTACACAGTCCCATACTGTGGGCACTGGCCTGCCTTCTACACAACAATCATATGATCTGCTGTAGAAGGAACCAGTGGAAAAAATTAAAAAATAAAAGTCAAAAGTGAAAAAAAATACACAAACAGCAAACACAAAATAATAAAACAAAAACCACTACAACCTCCCTTTTCCCCATTACAAACATCCAATCCCTCCCAAAAAAGATCAAAAAATAAATAAAGTACCCAATTTGGTAATAGCCGCGTGCCATAACGACCCACCCTATAACTCTGTCACGTTAATAAACCGTACGGTAGAACGCCGTAACAAACAAAAACAAAAAACGCTGTCCACAGAATTTGCGATTTGTTGTACATCCTGCAGCACATAAATGGAATAAAAATGTATCACAAAAACTCAATATAACCCAAAGACTTGTAACCACTATTTAAATCTTGCGCGTGTTCATCCCACAAAAAAAAGTCCGTACACGCCTCTATGTGAAACGGCAAACATAAAAAAAGTTAATTGCTCTCAGACGACAGCGATGCACAAATTTATTACGCAACAATATTAAAACCCCTTTTTTTTTTTTTAAAAGTCTATCAACATTAAAAAAACAATACTATAGAAAATTGGGGTCCATCGCCATAATCCGTATCGCCCAGAGAGTAAGCTAACTGGTCATGGATACTGCACGGTGACGCTGTATAGAAAATATAAATAAAAAACACTACTCAAGGATTGCAGTATTTTCTAGACACCCTGCCTTCGCAAAAAACAGATTAAAACTGATACAAAAAGAGTCTGTCCCTCCCAGAAAATGATACCAATAAAAACGTCACTCTTTCCGCAAAAACACACAAGCCCAACAGCTCACGTACACAGAAAAATAAAAAAGTTATTGCTCTACAACTATGGCGAGTGCAAAACATGTTTTCCTTTTTGAATAAACAGGTTTTATTGTGTAAAAGCAGTAAAAACATAAAAAAAAAATAACAAATTGGGTATCGCTGTAATCAGTATCGACCTGCTGAGTACAATACTAGTATGTCAGTTATTACTGAGCACGGTGTGACCGCTGTCAATAAAACATTAAAATACAAAAAACACTACCAGAATTGCTGTCTAATTATGCTCAAAATGCCTCACAAAAACCTTAACATAAAAAGTATCAAAGCGGCCATATGCACACCCCATTGAATGGTACAATTCTAAAACGTCAACTCATCCCACAAATCAAACAAGCCATAATCAGTTTCCGTATACAGCGAACTGCGACCAATGTGTTATGGAGTTATCAGAACAGGACAATATAAAAACGCAACAGTGATTTTATAGACCTAAGTTTCTATTGTGTAAAAGCATAATAAAACAATAAAAAAACTATAAAACAGAGCTATACCAATGCAATTGAGTACCACCCCCAACAGGAAAGTTTATCCTGTCATTTACATAAATGCACGGCGAACGCTGTAAAATTTGAAGCCAAAAAACAATTGACAGAATTGCGTTTTACCCCCCATTTTTTCATTGCCGCAATGCAAAAACAAAAAGAACTTTGGAACACCTTGCACCCAAAATGTAACAAAACAACGCCCTAGATGAATCTATGAGGCGGCTGATAATCCAAAATGGGGGACTCCTGGAACGTTCACCTGTTCTGGTACTTTGGGGGCTTTGCCAACGCTAGCATGGGCCCACCAAAATCTGTGCTGCGCAAAAGCCAAATCGCCTCCCTGCTTGTCTACGCCCTGCCATGCGGCCCCAACAGCGCGTTTACACCCACATATATAGGTATTGCCGAACTTGGTAGAAATTGCGTAACGCCGAGGTTTTTGGGTGATTTTTTTTTACAGGATGTCCTTGTAAATATTAAACGCATCTTTCTCTCTAAAATTGCTCAGATTATTCGCGAAAAAAAAAAATTTTTATGCATTTTCCACAGCCCAAACGCTAACAAATTATTTGTGACACACCGTGTGGGTCGATATCTCTCACTACACCCCTGGATATATTCCTTAAGGGGTTAGTATTCCAATATAGGGTCTTTTTAGGGGAGTTTATTTAAGTATTTTAGGAGCACTTCTAGGTGCGTCTGCAAACCAGAAATGGCCCTAAATAAAATCGTAATTAAAATGACGACCTCCAGAGTCCAGTAGGTGCTTCCTCCAATTCTGGGCTACGTGGTTGAGCCACATAATGCACTAGGCCACATAGTGGTGTCTAATCTCTGCAAACGGTCAGAATTCTGGGAATCAATATTTAAGTTGCCTATTTCCCTGATCAATTTACCGTATTCTTGTGAATAAAGGTATAAATAAATTGAAAATCTCAAAAAAAAGTGAAATTTATGAATTTCACTTCCACTTCTTGCTTTAATTCCTGTGGAAACACCTAATGGTAAATACGAAACTACACCTAAATCGGTTTTTGAATAATTTAATGGTGTAGTTTCCTTAGATAGGATGATTTATGGGGGTATCTAACATAAGGACCAATCAAAAAAATCACGTTATGCGACTGACTAGTCACCCTAAAAAATGTTATTGCAAAATTATAGTTGAAAATTTGAAAATTACTACTACCCGTAAATTTCTAATCCCCCTAATGTCGTAAAAAAAAAAAAAAAAACATTTAAAAAAACGAGATGCCAAACTACAGCGCATACAAGGGTAGATGCTAGTTATAAACTATTTTGAGTGTAATAACTATCTGTCTTACATGCAGAAATTTTTAAGTTTAAAATTGGTACATTTTTTCTAATTTTTCACGATTTTTTGATATTTACACAAATAAACAAGCATTATTGGGACCAAAAATTCATACTATCTAAAAGCACAAAGTGTCAAGAGAAAACAATCTCTGGAATCACAAGTATATAGGTTAAAGTGTCCAAAAAAGTTATTCTCACATAAAGTTGCGAAACATACAATTTCAAAAATATATGCTCGATGTCAGAGAGTCCAAAACCTGTGCTCCCCGGCGGATAAGGTGTTAAGGACGTGCATTCTTTTTGTCGTTGTACACGTACATTTTTTCCCTCCTCGCCTATCAGCGTCCAAACTTTTTTATGTTATTCCCACCTACATAGAACATATCGAGTGGCTTTTTCTTTTGCAGACCAAGATAGTACTTTCTAATGGTTTATTTCATATTACCATAGAATATACTGGAGACCCGCAAAAAAATTTCCAAGTGGGGACAAATTGTGTGGAAAAATCAACGTACTTCTACCCATATTTGCGGTCTTTGCTTTCTTAACGTCTGTTCAATCTTTGGTCAATACAATGTGTTTCTCTGTATCTCACAGGTGATTCCGCATCCGCACAATACCTAAACATG
Organism: Phyllomedusa bahiana; assembly: GCA_025379985.1. Classification (NCBI taxonomy): domain Eukaryota; kingdom Metazoa; phylum Chordata; class Amphibia; order Anura; family Hylidae; genus Phyllomedusa; species Phyllomedusa bahiana. The sequence continues at coordinate 9,053 of JAODAL010015081.1, forward strand.
TAGGTTTCAATATGTTTTGGTACCGGATATAAAAATTTAAAACATTCTTCTTATTCTTGAAATTTGCGCCCCGGCACCATTTTGTGCGACCAATAACTTTTTTGAGTACTAAAACCGATGCAGACGTCAGTAAAGGTGTGGCATTTTTCTGCGGGCTGAAACATACTTTTTTTTTACATTGCTAGCGTTTGGAATGCATGCGACTTTTTTGATCACTTTATTCCAATTTTTATGCGACGTAAAATGACCAAAAAACTAATTTTTTTTTCTTCTATGGTGTTCAGCGTACAGGATAAATGATGTTATATTTTTATAGATCGGACCTTTCGGACCGGCAAAACCAAATATGTGGAACTTTTTTATATTTTATGTTTATTAATTTGTAAACATGGGGTCAAAGGGGGTGAATTGACGACTTATTAATACTTTTTTTTGTACTTTAAAAATATATATATTTTTTTACTTTAACATTCACCACTAGGGGGCGCGATCGTTAATACAGCCTAATGCATTGTCTATGCAATGCATTAGGCTGTATTAAGATGGCGGTTTCCCCACGGTCACGGAGCGATCCCGCCGCAAAGCCCTGTAGTGACCCTGGGATGTGCTCATATGTCCAGGGTCGTTAAGGAGTTAAGAGACAATAGGAGTCCTGCTTACCCCACCTGTTATACCGGTTTCACCGCACTACAAACGTGTCCAGAAGAGGGGGAAGATCATGGCTACCGAATCATTCCAAAATCTGGGGGGAGTTTTTGTAGTATCGGGGATCAGGGTGTGAGGGGTGTGTCCGATGGACTGGATGTTTCGGGAGCGACCAATGTATGTCTTATCCACGTCAGTTGGGTGTAGCTTGGTAAGAAGAGTTCTGACGTCCGATATACACGACAATATCAAAAGGAACATCATTCCTTGAGGCCGGGGTCGCATGCTAGAGGAACGCAAAAATTTCCTTTGTGCTTAGGCAAACTGCAGGGATTAGATTGTGGAGGTCACATACCCCAATACTTTCCTCAGCGGCCTGGGCCATGGAAACACCAACCAACTTCTAATCCCTACTCCCATCCTTATGTAACGTCCTCGGCCAACCCACCCATTTGCCTTCGCAAACATGCCTCCCAACCACCTGCCCCCCCTAAACACTCCACAATAACAACCAGTTCAAACAAACCCTTCCCCAGTCGCTTCGCTCCCCCTACACCTATAACATTTCACCCTTCTGTAATACCACATTGGCTACCCTTCCCCCCCCTACCCCATTTTCACAATTATTACCTCCTAACCAATATCATCATAATATCCCATGCAAAGAAAACATAAAAAGTTGTAATACTAAGTTGTCGTTCCCCCCCACGTCCTTGCCGCACTCCACTACCCCCTAACCCACCCATTAGAAAAATGCTTAAGCTTTAAACAACAATATTACCCCGCCCAATCCTATTCCCATACCTGGCAGCGCAAGAAGTACGAATAGCCGACCACCAGCGAGAATCATCCCCCACGATATCCCAAGCCTCTCAATAATTGCCCCGAATTTGACAAGAATGGCGATCACTACCAGTTTTTCAAATTTCAGCCCGAGCAAGCATAAACCAGAGTTTATCACCCCCCTTCTATTTCAAAATAATGGCCGCCCCCAACCCCAGAGTTTCCCCGCTATAGAAACAAAACCGCCACCCCTTTATTCTTCGTCCCTCGCTACCATCCTCAACCCTCAGATAGCTAGGAGAGCCAATTGATACTATGATGATAATCCTTACCAGCCAGGGACTTACTACGGGTCCTCACGTTTGTTACGAGTCCTTAATTGACAGGATGAGCATTGTCGTCGTCAAGCGTTGTGACATCCTCAGACCCCCCTACCAGTTTGTCTTCGCCTCCGAGTTGCGCGCATTTTTTTGTGCGCCACAGGGCGCCTACGCAGGCCCTTTAGCCCCTCTCCTCGGAGTGCACTTTTTCGTGGTTTACACGTCTCAAGTGACCTCTAGCGAGCCGCTCATCAATCATAGCATGCCTTGCCAGCTATCGCCATCTTATCAATTCCCTCCGGCGTTGGTTATCATGGGTCATAATGTCTGGGAACTTATACTGTACCATGACGCCCCGCTGTAGGGGAAGGCTAGTGGTATGCACAAACCACCCAACGAGTCGCATTATCGAGCAGATTGGCCAATGTCCTGACATAGGACGCTCAGGCTATCTAATGCCGTAGAATATTTCCAGGAGAGGAGGTCCGCGAATCGAGCCGGTGAATGTATGTGTCCACGTTCAACCCAGCTGGATAGTTCAGGACATCCAAGAAGAAGGTTATACGTGACAGCGAAATGTTAGTCTTATCTAGTAAAAACCAAAGTAGACCAATATACCCCACCTTTCTCTCAATGACACACACAAACTTCCGTGTTCCTAATACCTTCTAGCTCAAACTGTAATCGCTTCCCCCAACCGCACCGACACAACGTCTACCCTACATCTGCCAAACTTGCACCAGATTCAAATCATAGTCATGAGATAAACGATACCGTTTGGGGACTCCAAACTGTGGCCCCAATGCAATGCCGCATCACGGAGTATCCAAGCCTAAACCTCCTCGGCGGTCCGTGCAGTCTTCCATAGCTCGTAAATAATTTCGCCAACTATTCCAAACTAAGAATGCTGACACTATTTGGTGGCTGCATCCGTAAACGCGCGTCGGCCTCCTCATTAGCCCCCAGCCAGCCCTTAATATCTACTGTAACTGTCCTGATGAGGGGGATTTAGATTCAGCCAAAAACAGAACAGCAAATAGCAGTCACCAGGCTAGATCATGAGGTAACATTTTGTGGGCCGCACTGTTATAAGTGATTAGGGGAACTCGGCCAACCCAAGATAGTTAAGGCAGAGCTGTAAAAAGATGGGAATTGCCCACAGAAATCAAGATTTGAGCACAGGGATGAAGTGCATCGGAAAATTGTCCTGTGTTCACTCATGGGTTAACACATCTTTGTATTGACACAGTATAAAACAGAATCAGTTCTGTATATGAGAGATACGTATTGAGGTGCACCGGATCATCATAAACCACTGTTTATACAAGCTAAACAATCATCTATTATAAAATTGTATCAAAGAGTCATGATCTTCATTGTTGTTCGGACCAATAAAAGATATAATACAATATTAACACCCCTACATGAGGTTTTATATCGGTCCCGTAAAAATTTAGATAACAGGCAAAATACCGAAATTTTGTGGGTTAGCCTGACTTTACAGGTTCATACTACCCCACACACCCGATTACAACAGTCACAAACGCCATCCAATCCACTTGTCGTTCTAACATCCATCACAACCTATTTAAATCTGCCAATACGCCAGTAATACCTGTGTACGTTGCCCCAGCGCCCACGTCTCGCAAAGGACTCCTACCTTACATCGCGGCCACTTACAAGCCATTACAGGCTAATTGGGAGTGGTCATTGTGGCCTGACAGATACATTTGTGATTATGACACAATCAAATCACAGACGAGGGAGCACGTTCCCACTGTTTTTGGGGTACATTACTGTGTGTTGGGAGGTGAACCCCCCCTTGCCCAGACAACCCCAAATTATTGATCCTCAGTCATGCTTGAGAAAACTTATACATATCATATGGACTAGGGATAAAATCCATGTAGGTGAGTCACACCAAGTAGAGTCAGTTGCCCGGAGTTAAAAAAACAAAGATATATGGAAAGTAGAACGAAACCGACAGAGAAAAACGCAAATGTGATAGTCCCTGGTTTAACTGACTGTAAGCTTTGAACGAAATAATCTGGAAAAGCACCTGTAGAACATACTGCCGTACAATCACAAACTTGTCCTCCACTGATTACCCTCAGTAGAACGATACTACCATGTGAAAGCCGTTATAAAACCTAAGACAAATGAAAAGCATAACCGACACAGAAATCACGAGTTTATAATTAAGTAAATGATAAAATGAATAGATATATTCAAACACACACGATTAATACAAACGTAGACGCCCCTAAATTGCCCACCACCACTACCCCCGCCCTACGTACGCACACAGCGCACCATACCCCCCACACTCCCGCAAAAGTCACCCGAGAAATTATATACGCAAAAGCACACAGATATACTACGCACCCCAAATACCCTCCCTAACTTTCGAACCCCATCCCCCTACAATATTTGCATCATTAATTCACCCTGTTTCCCACTCTTCAACCCATTCTTTCATCACACCTTTCCCTCACTACTTAAATTAGGGATACTAACGGTGATTCATAGTGTGATTCACGTCACAATCCAACCCTAGACCGGCCTTTTCTAATCAACTTGTCCAATCCATTTACAATCAATCAAAAGTACTACAAACGGCCCACCTGCCAACACAATCTTTTCCCTTATCATCAATCTGCTCATTCACTCATCCAAAAACGTCTGGCCAGATGGGGTGGAACAGGTCTCGGTGAATATTACATTCTGATAACAGGTGAAGGGGCTGCCAGGACCAAGTCAGGCAATGAGAGGGGGGGGGGGGTGGGGGGGGGGGGGTGGGGGGTGATATGGTAGTTACCGGTGGGACTTGGGTGCGATAATTCCGAGGAGAGGCTGGTTTCGTAGTGCCCGCGCCAAAATTAGCTAAGACAACCCTTGATCAGACATGGGCAAACCAGATACCCCCACTAATCGCTTGCTCACCATCCCCCCCTTGACCAAACCCCCGACTCCCCCTAAACACGGCGCCAAACATTATTCCTCGACCAAAACCTATAAACTCACCCCATTATAAAATGTACACCCTGATGCATCCAAATGAGTTGTAACACGCATCGCTCCCATCTATCTGCCCGAGTCATCCTAGACGAGTGTATCCTGTCTGGGAGAAGTCCAACCTGTGCATCTTCTCAAACTTACAGCCCATTCCAGGGGGACGTCCTTCCAACATGAATATACACAAAGCTCAAGGCGCTGATGCAGTGTAGGCCAAGTTGCTTGCACTTTGACGCCTAATTATCCATATCCAATAGTCCATCAACAAAACATACCTCACAGAAACCATGCCAAGCTAAACAGACAAACATGCATTTGTGGAGCCAGATATTTGTGGATTAAGTGTTGGGAAAGCTACGGAATATATTTCCAACTCCCCGGTGTGGGGCAATCGTTCCAAAAAAAGCAAATTGAACCGGTTTAGTCTCCCTCCAAAACCCGCACTATCCCCTAAAATACAACCTGAAAACCCCATACATTGATTGGACAGCATTTCCCAACAGTGTAATATTTAGTAGAAATAAATCCTCTATAGCTAGCTTAACATTACAGTGACATAAGTACACGAGATTTAATCTGTAAGTAAACAAAGCTACTGTGCTCCAAGGAGTGAAAACAAGTGCTTATCTGTAAATAAGCTAATCTTGTTAGAGATGAAGCCTCTGCTCCCTCTGACCATGTTGATGTCACTCCCTGCTCTCTGTCTAATAAGGAAGGGAGATATGGATGGTAACATAGATACACTTGTGTGCACTTAGAGCAGATAAAATCCCTCTTATCCCCTGACCAGGAGAAAATCAAAAGAGCAAAGTATTTAGTGAAAGTGAAGTATTTAGGTACCCCAAAAATGGTGCCATTAAAATTAAATAACTGACTATGTCAGTAAAAAAAAATCAAGTGAAGGCTCTTGTAATGAGCCGATGAAAAAAAACGGAATAAAAAAACAAAAAGGGGTTTTCTAACCATTCTGTTTCTCAGAGTCACAAAAAGCTTAAGATTTACAGACTGTTCAGGTTGTGGGTGGTTCTATAACAGTTATTAGCATATTTACTTCTCTATAGCTAGCTTAGCGTTACAGTGACATAAGTGAAGGAGATTTCATCTGTATGCAAACAAAGCTACTGAACTTCAAGAAGTGAAAACAAGTGCGTATTTGTAAATAAGCTAATCTTGTTAGAGATAAAGACTCTGCTTCCTCTGACCATGTTTGATGTCACTCCCTGCTCTCTCTATATTAAGGAAGGGAGATGTGGACGGTAACCTAGAGACACTTGTGTGCACTTAGAGCGGATAAAATCTCTCTTATCCCCTGACCAGGGCAATATCAAAAGAGCAATGTATTTAGTGAAAGTTAATATTTGTAGTGAGAAAACCCCTTTAGGGGTTAAGCTGAAGTTATCTTCTTATCCCTTAACACCAAGGCCCTAGTCGCGCCCATGGACCAGAGTGTTGATTAGGGTTGCGCTTCCGATTCTGGCTCAACCGAAGCAAGACCAATTTTGCCAGAATATCGTCATCATCTCCGGCAACGAATCAGCAACCGGACAGACAGATTTGCAAAATAAAGTGTGTTATTCAGATGTGATCTACAATATATGAAAAAAACTTTGAGGTTCTTAGTTCACACGTTTTGATCAAAATATGTTTAAGCCATCTGCCGACTATCAACGGGACCTAGTACGATGGTCCTATAGCTATTCCTACCTCTCACGATTGGGTCCAGTTCAGATTCGTCATTGAGTGATCATACTTCTATTATTCCCGAGAGAAAAAGGCCCAGCTATATAAACATACCGCACTGATCTAGTAAACCTGTGGAGGTGGGCGGGGGGTGCGAAAACCAAAATGTAGGCATCCACTCCTCCCTGTATAAGTTAAAAGCAATATATGCCAAATGCAACGTATAGTTCCGCACAAAATGCTGATATTGGAGTGTGTGTATATGTACCACAGCCATGCCAGGGTACACCTGGGTTCACAGTGTTTTTCAGAAATGCTTTTTTGGTGCAGAACTATACGTTGCATTTGGCATATATTGCTTTTAACTTATACAGGGAGGAGTGGATGCCTCCATTCTTGGTTTTCTGCACCCCCGCCCACCTCCACAGGTTACTAGATCAGTGCGGTCTGCGTATATAGCCTGTGCCTTTTTCCATCTGATTATAGAAGTCTGATGACTCAATGAGAGGTCTGGAACTGGACCCCAAGTGAGAGGTAGGAACAGTATAGGACCATCCGCCTTGAGATCCCGTTTGAGCCGGGGGTGGCTTAAACATATTTTGATCAAAACGTGTGAACTAAGAACCTCAAAGTTTTTTTCATATATTGTAGATAGCATTTATGCTTTTGTAGGTTTCCCTGTTGTTTATAGCTATCATTCAGATGTGAGCCCGAAGATGATGATCCAGAAAAATATAGCTTGAATCACTAGTGGTGATATTTTAGGGGGAAATAAATTCTTGTTTATTTTTTATCCATCAAACTATGGTAAATTTTTTTGCACCCCCTCCCTCTCCCCCCCCCAAAAAAAACCTGCATTTTTTTCACAGAAACATATGGCTTATTTTCCAAAGGAAAAAAAGTGCTTAAAAATTCTCATTTCTCGTAGGTCTGGTGTTTACTGTATATGTATTAGCTCATAGAGTTCAATGGGTTCAGTAGTTGATCTGAGCTTGAACAGGAAACTGCACAATACGAAACAGAAAAGACAAAACAAAATACAGAACACATAAAAAAAATGAAAAAAAAAAGATTCATATTTAATCCATAGTTTCATAAACAAGTGTGATTGAGCCGTCACGAGTGTTTAGCGCTGCGTGTTCTGCAAGGGGGGGGTTCACACACCCTGCATTTCTCAGATGCATCAGCAGCAGAGGAGTTTTTATAAATAATTGCATTTCGGAACATTTTGGAAAATTTGGGTTCATAAAAAAAAAACAAAAAAACAACTTCCTTCATTTATGGAAACTAACAGTAAGGTCCTGTCCCCACGGCAAAGGTTTTCAGTCGCAGTTAAGTTTTCGGATTTGAAACCGGCTGTCACCCTTTTACCTGGACTTGAATGGAAAATCCGTGTCACAGTCAATATCGCGCAGATTTTCCGCCGGACGGTTTTTTACTCCGCCGCCGGTCCGAAAGACTTAGATCATGTTCATTCTTCCGCCTGGTTTTCGGGTAGAACATGAGCATGTTGGTGCGAAGGGGGGCGGCTTGAATGAGCAAACCGCAGACAAAAGCCATCTACTTGCATGCCAAAAAAAGACAAAATACTGGATTTCCCGACTGGTATTTGGTCTGTGCCGTGTAAACGAGGCCTAAGACTGTCTCTGTTGACCATAACAACTAATCAGATTTGTAGATTGTAAGCCCTCATGGGTAGGGTCCTCTCTCCCTCTGTCGTGCCAATGTCCATTATCCCTTATCACTGTACTCGTTTGACTTATGTAATGTATGTAACCCCCTCGAATGTACAGCGCCCTGGAATCAATGGCGCTTTAAAATAAATAATAATAATAATAATCAGAGCCCATAGCAACCAATCAGAGCCCATAGCAACCAATCAGAGCTCATAGCAACCAATCAGCTTATAGCAACCAATCAGAGCTCATAAAATGCAATCAGGAGCCATAGCCCCATCAGAGCTCATAGCAACCAATCAGCTTATAGCAACCAATCAGAGCTCATAGCAACCAATCAGCTTATAGCAACCAATCAGAGCTCACAGCAACCAATCAGAGCTCATAGCCACCAATCAGAGCTCAAAGCAACCAATCAAAGCCATAGGCAAACCAAATCAGAGCCCATAGCAACCAATCCAGATCTCATAGTGGACCATTCAGAGCCGCAAAAGCACCAAATCAAGGACATAGCGACCATCGGGAGCCCCATAACAACCATCAGAGCTTACAGCAACCAATCAGAGCTCATAGCAGACCAATCAAAGCCATAGCAAGCAATCAGATCCCATAGCAACCAATCAGAGCTCATAGCACCAATCAGAGCCCCATAGCAACCAATCGATTGCTCATATTGGACGACCAATCAAGAGCCGCATAACAACCAATCAGAGCCCATAGCAACCAATCAGAGCACATAGCGACCAATCAGAGACCATAACAACCAATCAGAGCCCATAGCAACCAATCAGAGCTTACAGCAACTAATCAGAACTCATAGCCACCAATCAAAGCCCATAACAACCAATCAGATCCCATAGCAACCAATCAGAGCTCATAGGCCACATCAGATCTCCACAGCAACCTAGTCAGAGCCATAGCAATGAATCAGAGCCCACAGCAACCAATCAGAGCCCATAGCAACCAATCAGAGCTCATAGCGACCAATCAGAGACCATAACAACCAATCAGAGCCCATAGCAACCAATCATAGCTTACAGCAACCAATCAGAACTCATAGCCCACCAATCAAGCCCATAGCAAACCAATCAGATCCCATAGCCACGGGGGGGGGGGGGGGGGGGGGGGGGGAGCACCCCCCCCCCCCCCCAGGGGAACCCACAAATATACCCCCCACACCAAATTGGAAAAAAAAAAAATATTTTTAAAAGGGGGGGGGGGGGAACAAAAAAGAAAAATAAAAAAAAAAAAAAAAAAAAAAAGAAAAAAAAAAAAAAAAAAAAAAAAAATTTTTGGGGGTATTATTTGATTAATTTTTGATGTGAGATGTATTATGATTAAATGTATTGTTGATTAAATATGATTAATTGATTAGATGAGGGATGGAGTGAGGAATTTTTTGTTTAGGAGAGTGTTGATGGATTGGAGGATGTGAGAGTGGGATGTGAGAGTGGGGGATTAGAGTGGATAGTGATTGGGGAGTGTAGAGTTGGATATTGGGAGGTGTGTTATTTTAGATGTGGAGGGGGATTGTAGTATGTTTGGGTATATATTTTTTTGTTGTTGTGGGATAGCATTGGTCACTTGTTCTGATTGGTTGCTATACTGTGTTTGGTCTATGGGCTGATTTTATGGCTCTGATGATGGCTATAGCTGGGATTGGTGCTATGGGCTCTGATTGTTATGGCTTCTGATTGGTGCCTTATGGCTCTGATTGGTCACTATGGTCTGATTCTCATGAGCTCATGTTGGCACTATGGGTTTCTGATTGGTTCTATGAGCTCTGATTGGTGCTATGAGCTCTGAATGGTCCCTATGGTTCTGATTGGTTGCTATGTGCTCTGATTGGTCACTATGGGTTCTGATTGGTTGTCATGAGCTCTGATTGCTTGCTATGAGCTCTGATTGGTCACTATGGGTTCTGATTGGTTTGCTATAGCTCTTATTGTGGCTAATGGCTCTATTTTATGGCTCTGATTGGTGGCTATGGCTCTGTTTGTTATGGGCTCTGATTGGTGGCTATGGGCTCTGATTGGCTGCTATGAGCTCTGATTGGTCACTATGGGTTCTGATTGGCTGCTATGAGCTCTGATTGGTCACTATGGGTTCTGATTGGCTGCTATGAGCTCTGATTGGTGGCTATGAGCTATGAATTGTTATGGGCTCTGATTGGTGGCTATGGGCTCTGATTGGCTGCTATGAGCTCTGATTGGTCACTATGGGTTCTGATTGGCTGCTATGAGCTCTGATTGGTTGCTGTAAGCTCTGATTGGTTGCCTTGGGCCATCAAAGTCTATTTTGGGAACACCCTTTAAGGGTGCAAACACACAAGAACCCAGAACCAACTGCTGACGCTCACTGATGAGAAACCTTACACCTTTTGAGCTAAATCTATTACCTCTCATCTAGCCAGCCAGGGTCCTACTCTGCACTAATGAAGGACGACATCCCGAAACAGCTGTTCACTGATGAACTACTTGGCGTGGCTTTTTTAATCCCTTTCACATTGCAAGGCTCAGGGAGTTGGATGTGACTTGAAGGTGGTGCTGTGGAGTCTAAGCTTTTTTTCCATGAGCCTTCTAGAATATATTTAAATGGGTTGTCTCACTACATTGATTCATCTCACCTAAGTCCCTGTTTTCTTGGTTTCACTTTGAATCAGGGGCGTGTTTTACAGGCTTCCTACAAGGCTGTCAGTAGAAAGCCATGTCTGTAGCTATAGCAACCAGTGCTGGCAGCCTATCAGGAGAGATCAAACAGGTCTGTAGCTATAGCGACCAGTGCTGGCAGCCTATCAGGAGAGCTCGAACAGGTCTGTAGCTATAGCGACCAGCGCTGCAGCCTATCAGGAGAGATCAGACAGGTCTGTAGCTATAGCGACCAGTGCTGGCAGCCTATCAGGAGAGATCGAACAGGTCTGTAGCTATAGCATCCAGTGCTGGCAGCCTTTCAGGAGAGATCAAACAGGTCTATAGCTATAGTGACCAGCGCTGGCAGCCTATCAGGAGAGATCAGACAGGTCTGTAGCTATAGCGACCAGTGCTGGCAGCCTATCAGGAGAGATCGAACAGATCTGTAGCTATAGCGACCAGTGCTGGCATCCTATCAGGAGAGATCGAACAGGTCTGTAGCTATAGCAACCAGTGCTGGCAGCCTATCAGGGGAGATCGAACAGGTCTGTAGCTATAGCAACCCGTACTGGCAACCTATCAGGAGAGATAGGACAGGTCTGTAGCTATAGCAACCAGTGCTGGTAGCCTATCATGAGAGATTGAACAGGTCTGTAGCTATAGCGACCTGAGGAGCTGATGCAGCCCATACAAGAGGGGATATCTAAGAATAGGTAGGACACTGTTAATGAACACAAGATCTTTAACATAAAAAGCAGCGATCCCTGTAGTGAGACAACCCCTTTAAATTTCAATGAAGGAAGATAAGTCCGAACACACTGACATGGTGCCTCTCCCTGATTAGGAACATCGTAGGTGTGAAACGGAATTCCTCCATACGATAAAAATTGCATCCATTCACGCTCGCTGGACATCGATTTGATCTTTGCACAATGAGGCGGTGTTTCAACAGTCTTGACAGCGACGGGCACACATTTGGTGTGATATTTTGCAAGCGCGGCATACAAGCTCTGGGACGTCTGTCGGTTTAGAGTGCTAATGTTGCTGAGAATGTGCACTATCCAATAATGCACGGGTCTGCAACGTCGGCTCTCCAGCTGTTGGGAAACTACAACTCCCATCATGCATTTATATAATCTATATCAGTGGGCATGATGGGAGATGTAGTTTCCCAACAGCTGGAGAGCCGCACGTTGCAGACCCCTGCAGTAGTGGTATCATGCCCTCTGTATCCGGTGCAGTGTTACTATGCTCTTTGTATCCCTTGTACAGAAATGGGAGGCATTGGTTTCGGAGCGGTCGTTGGATTATCACAGCGCGCTGGCGCCCCTCGGAGGTCTCGCTGGGATCCGCTCTATAATAAGCACAGCTGTCCTATCTGCAGGATTTCCACTTGACCTATTTCTGGAGAGCCTGGAGAAATAAATAGAACGGCTTCCGTGCTGATAGCGAGCGTCCATGACGTTATGTAATGAGGATCGCCTCTGACCAGACGGTTACATTCATGGAGACAAAGAGGTGGCACCAGTTTCAGTCAATCCTTCAGAAACATTAAAGGGGTTGTCTCACTACAGGGATTGCTGCTTTTTATATTAAAGATCTTGCAAAAACAAGTCACTTTGCAATATATGTCCATTAACAGTGTCCTACCTATTCCTAGATATCCCCTCTTGTATGGGCTGCATCAGCTCCTCAGGTCGCTATAGCTACAGACTTGTTTGATCTCTCCTGATAGGCTGACAGCGCTGGTTGTTAAAGCTAAAGACCTGTTAGATCTCTCCTGATAGGCTGCCAGCACTGGTTGCTATAGCTACAGACCTGTGCGATCTCTCCTGATAGGCTGCCAGCACTGGTTGCTATAGCTACAGACCTGTTCGATCTCTCCTGATAGGCTGCCAGCACTGGTTGCTATCGCTACAGACCTGTGTGATCTCTCCTGATAGGCTGTCAGCACTGGTTGCTATAGCTACAGACCTGTGTGATCTCTCCTGATAGGCTGTCAGCACTGGTTGCTATAGCTACAGTCCTGTTTGCGCTCTCCTGATAGGCTGGCAGCACTGGTTGCTATGGCTAAAGTCCTGTTTGCGCTCTCTTGATAGGCTGCCAGCGCTGGTTGCTATAACTACAGAGCTGTTTGATCTCTCCTGATAGGCTGCCAGCGCTGGTTGCTATAGCTACAGACCTGTTCGATCTCTCCTGATAGGCTGCCAGTGCTGGTCGCTATAGCTACAGACCTGTTTGATCTCTCCTGATAGGCTGCCAGTGCTGGTCGCTATAGCTACAGACCTGTTCGATCTCTCCTGATAGGCTGCCAGCACTGGTTGCTATAGCTACAGACCTGTTCGATCTCTCCTGATAGGCTGCCAGCACTGGTTGCTATAGCTACAGACCTGTTCGATCTCTCCTGATAGGCTGCCAGCGCTGGTTGCTATAGCTACAGACCTGTTCGATCTCTGCTGATAGGCTGCCAGCACTGGTTGCTATAAATACAGACCTGGTTTCCAAACCAGCTCGTCACTGCAGGCCAGTAAAGTCAGTAAACCCGTCCTGGAATTCAAAAATGAAACTGAGAAAACAGGACTGATGTGAGATGAATCGATGTAGGGAGAGAACCCCTTTAATGAAAAAAAAAGAAAAAAAAAGGTTGCTTATCAGGCGTCCACAGCCATGCAAATATCTAACCAAGGAAATTTGTTTTATTAAGTCCCATAAAAATGCAGAATCCATTCAATAAAATTGCACAAGTAGAACTTTAGGGAGTCAACACAGGGTAGTCTGTGGTGTCCGTTATACTCTGTTTTTTTACATATAGGCAGTGCTCTTTCTGCTATCAGGATAACTGTTTTTCAATTTCTATGGTCAACACAAAGCAACTCAAAAGATGCCTCAGAAGGTGGCTCAGTGGTAAGCACAGTGTAGCAGGGTGGCTCAGTGGTAAGCACAGTGTAGCAGGGTGGCTCAGGGGTCAGCACTGTGTAGCAAGGTGTGGCTCAGTGGTCAGCACAGTGTAGCAGGTTGGCTCAGGGGTCAGCACAGTGTAGCAGGGTGTGGCTCAGGGGTCAGCAGAGTGTAGCAGGGTGGCTCAGGGGTCAGCACGGAGTAGCACGGCGTAGCAGGGAGGCTCAGGGGTCAGCACGGCGTAGCAGGGTGTGGCTCAGGGGTCAGCACGGCCTAGCGGTGTGGCTCAGGGGTCAGCACGGCTAGAGGGTGGTCAGGGTCAACGGCCTAGCGGTGGCTCAGGGGTCAGCACGGCCTAGCAGGGTGGCTCAGGGGTCAGCACGGCCTAGCAGGGTGGCTCAGGGGTCAGCACGGCGTAGCAGGGTGGCTCAGGGGTCAGCAGAGTGTAGCAGGGTGGCTCAGGGGTCAGCACGGCGTAGCTGGGTGGCTCAGGGGTCAGCACTGAGTAGCAGGGTGGCTCAGTGGTCAGCACGGCGTAGCAGGGTGGCTCAGGGGTCAGCACGGCGTAGCAAGGTGTGGCTCAGGGGTCAGCACGGCGTAGCAGGGTGGCTCAGGGGTCAGCACGGCGTAGCAGGGTGGCTCTGGGGCTTAGAATGCAAGCGCAAAAAAAATAAGGGACAATGGTTGTCCATTTTATTTTTTCATCTACACAGACATATGAGGGCTATTATTTTGCAGGACAAGATGTAATTGCGTCATGCTTGCAGGGGTTTTTTTCTGTTTTTGTTACGCTGTTCACTCTGGTATAAATGATGTGTTATTTATAAAATTATTGTGCATACACTACACAAAAAACTATAATAACCTGTAGAATGAAGCAAATAGGTTATGCACTGTGAGATGTAAATGGGTGTAAAAAATAGTAATTTAAAAAAAAAAATCTACCACAAAAAACACTTCACGTTCACACTGCAACATTTAAAAAAAAAATAATAATTCTGCAGTAATTTATATGTAAACCCAAACTGCGTCTCCCAAAAAATACAACTTCTCCCACAAGTCCTTATACAACTGCGTTATTGAAAAAAATAAAGTTATGACTGTTGAAACACAAGGAGGGAAAAACTAAAAAATTATGCTGCGCTATTAAGGTCTTTTCAGGCTTAAAGGAGTTTCATCTTTTGAGCTGTTTAGCTAATTTTCTCAGATTGAGTTTGAAATCCAGGGGCGTGTCTCTCCTGTCAGTAGGCGTGTCTCTTCCCAGAAGGCGTGTCTCCCCTCACTGAAGGCCTGTGACATCATCATTTTATATGAAGCAGGGGATGCAGAAGGTTGTCTGGATATAACCGCTCTGTAGCCTCCTGCATGCTTATGTCTGCAGCCTTGAGGCTCCAAACTCCAGCAAGCACCTGACATATGTCTTAGTTTACACACAAATGACACTGAAAGCCAGCAGCTGTTGCTTCTAGTGGTGTTCACCCAAATTGTACTGACAACAGGCAGAGATCTTTACTCAACTACAAATGTCAGCTTCAAGTAAAGACCTCTGCTTCCGGTCAGTGACATGTGAGTGAAAACAATGGGGGTAGAAGCACTCAGCTTTGAGAGAAGAGCCTGCTCAGCTTGTAACTAACTTGGGCTGGTGGTGCAGTGGTAGAGTATTGCTTTTACAACAAAGGGGTTTGGAGTTCTATTTCCTCTCACGGGATTTATATTCCCCCCCCCTAAATTTACACATATGTAGAGAGACCTAAAAATATATTATATTTATCAATCTCTATAATGAATTTATACACATACATAGCTCCCCCTATATCATGCCTAATCCCCCAGAGTTTTATGCATTGTATCACGTATGTTGGAATTGCTTGGTGTGAATGAGGATAGGACACTATATAGGGGAGTTTTGTGTGTGTATATAAATTTACAATTTTAGATGTCTACACTATATATTTTTTTTTATTTACATATGTGTACAATTTATAAAAGAAAAAAAAAAAAAAACTACTGATGGGGCTTGAACTCCTAAACTCTGTCTTGCAGAGCTGATCACCTAAGCACTGCACTATACAAGCAGCTTATACAGATGCAGTGTTGAATCCTTATGTTATACACTACAGATGACATCATAAAGAGGCGGGGCTTGGGCTTTTAGATTTGAGGAACAGAACGCCCTCTTTTCAAAGTATCGTTTAAAGGGGACTGGATCTGTGAGGAGGTGAATCAACCTCTTGGAAAAAACCCCCTTAAACAGCCAGTAATTGCCCAGAACATTGACCCTAAAGCTGGGAGATGTACTTTAGAGCCAGCAGACCTTGGTTTCACTATCGATTTTAAACAGCTCAGAGGGGAGTAAAACACAGAGTGTGCAGGCAGCCAAAAACCCAGCGCAGGGGGCGTGGCGGGGCATTTCCTGTCTAGGGGCGTATCCAAACAGGCTGAATGAAATGTCAGCCAGCCAATCACAGTGCAGGGGGTGCGTCTAGGGGCAGGAAACGACCAGGGGGCGTTCCGACGCACAGCGAATGCACAGATTTACAGGAGCTCATTCTGCTAAACAAGTGAAGAGGTAATGCACTGTTACTGGTGCTTATTTTTGTCCCATGATTGAGACAGATCTTTGTAGTTAAACCCTTTAAGGGGAGGATTAAGTGGTACAGAGCTCTCTTCTTCCAATTATAGTTTTTTGGGCATTTGCTATTGATATATGTGAATGTAGTTGTTACTAGCTAGTGTATCTATATAGTTTGTGCCGATTCCACTCAATCGTTATTCGAGACATTGCAAAGAGGACAAATTTGCTGCAAATTTTTAGGAATGGTGAAAATTTTCCATTCAGAAAGTAATCTGCAGAGTTTTAAATCCTCAACATGTCAATGTTTGTGGATTTTGCCTAATGAGCTAAACTGGATAAAACCTGCATCCCAATTTGCAGGATTTTCAGCAGAAAATTCACTGGTAAATATCTGCAAAGAACCACCCACAACCTGACCAGGAAGTGGGAGCCTGAAGCTGTAGAACCGCCCACAACCTGACCAGGAAGTGGGAGCCTGAAGCTGTAGAACCGCCCACAAAACCTGACCCGGAAGTGGGAGCCTGAAACTGTAGAACCGCCCACAAACCGAACAGGAAGTGGGAGCCTGAAACTGTGGAACCGCCCACAAACCGAACAGGAAGTGGGAGCCTGAAGCTGTAGAACCGCCCCCAGCCTGACCAGGAAGTGGGAGCCTGAAGCTGTAGAACCCCCCCAGCCCGACCAGGAAGTGGGGGGCCCGACGCTATAGAACCGCCCACAGGGCCCGAACCAGGAAGTGGAGCCTGACGCTGTAGAACCGCCACAGCCTGACCCGGAAGTGGGAGCCTGACGCTGTAGAACTGCCCACAACCTGACCAGGAAGTGGGAGCCTGACACTGTAGAACTGCCCACAGCCTGAACAGGAAGTGGGAGCCTGAAGCTTGCTTTAATGAATTGACTCTAGGAAACAGCATGATGAGAACACCCCTTTAAACAGAAGGTGATGTATTGTCAAATTAGATTATAAGCACTTTATGGATGTGGATACAAACAGTACAGGAATTTTTGAAAACTTTTTTTTATTCTCAAATTCATTTTGAAAGCACCTGAGCGCAATTGGAACTTTTATTTCTGAAAACAATGAATCCAAAAAAGGCATGATTACTTTCCATACCATTGCCCCACACACGAGCGATGGCCATTAAATAGCATAGGGTATGTCGTTCAATAAAATATACTTTAAAGTGCTCTAAAAAATAAAAAACAAAAAATAGGTAAAATAAAATGCTACTTTTTGAACTGTGGACTATGAGGTACAGAAGCCCTTTCCACCGGCAGAGAGCTGCACACATTCATGAGCTGTCCTGAATGCATCCTCTCATTCACCCGGAGTTCACAGCCATCTTGCAGCATGCGAATAGTATTCCCCCTTTAAAAATTTTTTTAAAAAAAAGGGGGGGAAAAAAAACCCCCCCCCCAAAGGGGGGGGTTTGGGGGGGGGCCCCCCCCCCCGGGGGGGGAAGCTGGGGGGCCCAAAACCCCCAAAAAGGGGGGGGAAAAAACCCCCCCCCCCTTTGGGGGGGGGGCCAATTTAAAAAACCCACAACCCCGGGGGGGGGGTTTTTTAAACCCCCCCCAAGGGGGGGTTTTTTCCCCCCCCCCAAAGGGAAATGGGGAGGGGGGAACCCCCCCCCCGGAAATGGGGGGGGGCCCCCAAAAAAAGGGGGGGGGGGGGGGGGGCCCCCCCCCCAAAAAAGGGGGGGCCCCGGAAAAAACCTTAAAAAGGGGGGAAACCCCTTTTAAAAAAAAAAAGTCTTTTTAAAAAAAAAAAGGAAGGGGGTTTTCCCAAAAAAATTTTTTTTTTTTTTTTCAAAAAAGGGGGGAAAAAATTTTTTTATTTTTTTTTTGAAACAAAACCCAAAATTTTGGGTTTTTTCTTTAAAAAAACCCCCCCCCCAAAAAATTTTTAAAAAAATTCCTTTAAAAAAATTTTTTTTTTTAAAAAATTTTTTTAAATTTAAAAAATAAATTTTTTTTTAAAAAAAAAAAAAGGAAAAAAAAAAAAAACCCCCCGGAAACCCCCCCCCCCCGGGGTTCCCCCTTTTCCTCCAAAAAATTTTTTAAATTTTTTTTTAAAAGGGGGGGGGGGTTTTTTTTTTTCAAAAAGGGGTTTTTGGGGGTTTTGGAACCCTTTTAAAAAAAAAAAATTTTTTTTCCGGGGGAAAAAATTTTAAAAAAAAATTTTAAAGGGGAACCAAAAGGGAAAATTTTTTTTTTTTTTTCCCCCCCCCTAATTTTAAAAAATTTTTTTTTTTTCCCCCCTTTAATAAAAAATTTTTTTTTTTTGGGTTTAAAAAAATTTTTTTGGGGTTTTGGGAAATTTAAAAAAAAAAGGGGGGGGAAAATTTAAAAAAAAAAAAAAAAAATTTTTTTTTTTTTTTTTTTTTTATTTAAAAAGGGGGGTTTTTTTTTAAAATTTGGGGGGGTTTTTTTTAAAAAGGGGGGGGGTTTTTTGGGGGGGGTTTTAAAAAATTTTAATTTTTTTTTTTGGGGGGGGGGGGTTTTTTTTTAATTTTTGGGGGAAAAGGGGGGGGGGAGAGGGGGGGGGGGGAGGGGTGGGGGTGTGGGGGGGGGGGGGGGGGTTTTTAAATTTGTTTGGGGGGGGGGGAAAAAAAGGGGGGGGGTTTTTTTGGGGGGGGTTTTTTTGGGGGGGGGGGGGGGAGTGGTTTTGGGGTGGTGTTTGGGGGGGGGGGAAAAGGGGGGGGGGAAAATTTTTTTGGGGGGGGTTTAAAGGGGGGGGGGGGGGGGGAAGGGGGAAAATTTTTTTTTTTTTTTTTTTTTGGGGGTTTTTTTTAAAAGGGGGGGGGGGGGTGTGGGGGGGGGGGGGGGGGTTTTAAAAAAAAAGGGGGGGAAAAATTTTTTGGGGGGGGAAAGGGGGCCCGGGGGGGGGGGGAAAAGGGGGGGGGGGGGCCAAAGGGGGGGGGGGGGGGTTTTTTTTTTTTTGGGTTTTTTGGGGGGGGGGGGGGGTTTTTTTTGGGGGGGGGGGGGGGGGGGGGGGGGGGGGTTTTGGGGGAAAAGGGGGGGGGGGGGGGGGGGGGATTTTGGGGGGGGGGGGGGGTTTTTAAAAAAAAAAAAGGGGGGGTTTTTTTTTGGGAAAGGGGGTTTTTAAGGGGGTTGGGGGAAAGGGGGGGTTTTGGGGGGGGGGGGGGGGGGGGGGGTTTTTGGGGGGGGGGGGGGGGGGGTTTGGGGGGGGGGGAAGGGGGGAAAAAAAATTTTTTTGTTTGGGGGGGGGGGGGGGTTTTTGGGGGGGGGGGGGTTTTAAAAAGGTTTTAAAAAAGGGGGGGGGGGGTTTTTTTTTTTTGGGGGGGGTTGGGGAAAAGGGGTTTTTGGGGGGGGGTTTTTTCTTATTTTGGGGGGGGGGGGTTGGGGGGTTTTTGGTGGGGGGGGGGGGGAAAAGGGGAAAAAAAGGGGGGGGGCGGGCCCCTGGGCCCCGGGGGGGGGGGGTTTTTTTTAAGGGGGGGGGGGGTAAAGGGGGCCGGGGGGGGGGGTTTTTTGGAAAAGGGGTAACAATTTTTTTGATTTTTAACATTTGGGGTAGAGATAAAAAAGCTTATTTGTACCCAAAGTCTAGTCTGCACCAACATTGGGAATGTGTAGAAGAGACCTGGGATCAGATTTTGGTTAAGATTTGCTTGAATCTGATTAAAGAGCCCCGAAGGATTCAGGCAGTATTAAAAACCCAAAAAGGTAAATTTACCAAATACTAAAAAATAATAACATTAACATTTTGTTTTTTTGGAGCAGAACAGTAAATGCATTACAGGAAAGAATCTGCAGAACTAAGCAGATGCTAAATACTTGCAAGTCACATTTATGTATAAGATAGGTAAGTTTGACTATAAAAATTTTACAGTAGCCTCATGTACAAAGCTGAAAGTGGATGGAGAGATATGGAACCTGAAAGTCTCAAAAATTTAAAACATTGTTACCCTTTTGCTTGTCAGTGTAAAATATTTATTGGATATGACTTTAGAACACAAAAAAAATTGTAAATATGCAAAACACTGCGGGACATTTGTGGAGTCTCTGAATTTGTTTGAGAAATAGTATCGCCTCCATCAATCCTGCATACATGACCTCACATCTGATCTCATTATTCCAGGCTAGAGAACCCGGCCTCTCTACACTAACTTGGGCGTTGGGGGCAAGAGGTGAAGCACAGGGCACATCCCCTAACAATGTCAGGGTATAAATGAATTGCCTCAGCACAGTCATTTTTTTGATGAATGGTTGATCTTCTACTTCTTTGAAAGCAGGTGAAACATTTTGCTGAAATCTGTTTGTCCTGGGGGCGGAGTCTTTTCCCCTGGGGGCAGCGCTTTGCCTGCTCCATGTCATCAATTACACTCCTCATGTGATGAGGCTGAAGATATGGGAGCAGCAGCACTGGCCGGACCCAATTCCTCTTGTGCTTTGCATCGAACTAACTGGACCAACTTATTATATATTTTGGGAGTCAGAGTCGGTCCCTTTTATGACGACTCCTGCAAAATAATGATTGCTTCAAAGCGCTATGTAAGGTATTTACCTATCTGTCTATGCAACATACGCTGCTAGTCTGCCATGACTACATTATACGCAATGCTTTTAATCCGAAAATTTTTTTAAGAAAGCTATTGTTTTTCAATAAGAAAAGATACATTCTAAGAAGCACGGGTCCACGAACTCATTGTGAAATGTTAAGACTCCTGCAAAATAGGCACCGACTCCACAGCCCTGCCCCTAGGGCGCTTCACCACTAGGGGGCACAATCGTTAATACAGCCTAATGCATTGCATAGACAATGCATTGGGCTGTACCAAGATGGCGGTTTCCCCACTTCCTGCCTGGAGCCGGAAGTGGGGAAATTCAAAACATGACAGTGATGAAGGCCTTCACAAAGCTTCCCGCTACAATGTGAGCCCATCAGGGTTCAGCGATCTCACCACTGATGTCCCGATCGGAGTGAAGAACGGTGCCCGGCACAGTTTTTCATTCATTTAGACGCCACGGCCATCTTGGCCGCGGCGTCTAAGGCAATGTTCACACAGCTTATTGCCGGTGTAATTGCTCGCCGGCCCCATAGACTGTCATTATCTACAGCGCGTACACACCGTAAATAATGTGCATGTCACTTTCTCCCCCGCTGCGGATTCGCCGAGCGGGGAGGAGAGACGGAATCCATAGTTCTCTATGAGAACTGTGGATTACCGTAGTTATGGGACGGATTGGAGCCGTACTGCAGCGCAAATATGGCGCGCAGTACGGTTCCAATCAGCGCCCAAATAAGCCGTGTGAACGAGGCCTAAGGGGTTATAGAGCGCGGGCGGCGGCGGCGCCTCCCATGCTGTAACCGCCGGGTGTTAGTGGCACTTAGCTGCTAACACCCGGCGGCTGTGATACGTACTCATACGTCATAGGTCAGTAAGGGGTTAAGGGTCGCTGAATATGGGTATACTGCACCGACGTCAAAGGCTACCAACATTTTACCAACCTTGTAAAAATTGCCATAACACTTGCGAATATTAATCCATTTCTTTGCAAACCGTGGGTATTTTATACGACTTATATGGCACTGCATGTTTAGGAACTTGCTCATATCCCATGACCTGCAAAGGCACAATAAACACAGTCAGGCGATGATTATATACAGTACATGAATCATCAAATTACAAGATGCTCTGTAAAGCGACCTAGTGACAGAGACAGAAATCTTTAACTTTGGCTGCAAGGGATTGTCCGATTGAATAAAATTATACTTAAAAATCAGCCCAGGGTGGGAATAGGAGGAGAGAAAAAAAAATAATAAAAAAATCAATACTTACCTCCCTGTTCCCCCACTGCGCAGCCGGGCTCTCCCGGTTTCCCCCCTTACCCGAAAACCGGGAGGCTTACCTGCAAGTGGTGATGGAGTCAGCCCCCTTAATGCCCGGGGAAGAACCAGAAGTGAAAAGGGGAAGGATCCACAAGCTCCAGAGCTGAGGGATTATCGTGGACACCCAAAACGACATCTTAGAGGGGGACCCCCTTTTTTAAATTGCCCCACGTCAGTTTTGTCTCTATAAGAATCTCCCTTGATTGGAATATTATGGAAAACTCATATTTTGGATAAGGGCTCCAAAAAATTGGGTGACCCCCAAAGGTTTTATCAATCATTATTTCTAAATTTGTAAATGACAAAAATCTTTTCTAAAAAAAGAATATAAAGGATTTTATCAAATATAAAAGTTGTATAGGCCCCGGGTTAAATTAGGGTATATAGTTGGAAACGAAAACTCCAAAAACAGGGGTATGTGCTACGCCCCTAAAAACTTTTTTCATATTTTGTATTTGAGCCTTTTCCCCTCGACCCCCACCCCTTTTGCGGGAGGCAATTTTAGGTCATCCCTCGCCGGGGTTTTTTGGCGTTGGCCCAACAACGGGGTTTTTTAAAAAACAGCCCTGATCCCCCCCCTCTGCAACACCCAGGGGTGGGGGGGAAAACTCTGCCCCCCCTCTTTAAACCCTCTGATTGCTGCGGTCAATCAAAGGGTTTGACCCAACAGAGCCTGGGAATGGCTGTACAGACCTGGGGACCTAGAGTAGCCTCAGGGCTGTCCAAGAAGCCAGCAATCAGGGCAGACTGTGTGCTGACTACTGACTGCGTCAAACTGACAAAGATTATAATGTATTAGCATATATGACTATGCTAATACATTACTAAGGGTAAAATATATATATTTTATAATATATATATATATATATAAATATATATATATATATATATATATAATATTAATAATATATATATAAATATATTATATATATATATTAATTTTATTTATTTTTTTTGCTACATTTTTTTTTTACTTTTATATATACACCCCCCCCTACCCACACCCCCCCCCTTTACCTACACACCCCCCCCCTACCTACAACCCCCCCCCCCTACCTACACACCACTTCATGGGTTTAAAAAAAAGTAAAAACAAAATGTAGCAAAAAAATAAAGTTAAAAATAAATATTTAATAAAAAATAATTGTGCATACATTACACAAAAAACACAAACCTACACATATTAGGTGTTCACACGACCCGTAAAAAAAAAAACTTTTTTATATTTAATTCTACAGGTTAAGTGTAAGATGTGAATGGTGTAAAAAAAATGTTTTAAAAATTCTGCAATCATTTATAAGTGAACTTCAACTATTGCTCCAAAAAGTACAACTCGTCTCGAATAAAATTAGGCCTCATACAACTAAATCATTGAAAGAATAAAAAAAAGTTACTACTGTTGATATGCAAGGAGGAAAAAACCAAACAAAAAAAATGTGCCGGTCATTATGTACTTTTCAGGCGTTTGGCTTAAGGGGTTAAAGGGACACTGCTAACAAAATGTTTAAAACAGTATGGCAGCAGGCTACAGAGCTCTATACGGTTGAAGTCTGTCAGTAACAGATTAACAAGCACTTGAGCTGCTGGTAAGACACAGCAGGTAGTGAGATCACCATCCCGGGCCACTTCTAAAGCAGAGATATACGTACCACAATAAGCCACGTGTACATACCCTTAAACTTCAACAGGGGCAAAATGAGCGCCGCAATTACGGTAATTTATAGCTCACAGAGAACTATGAATTGCGCGTAGTCTCCCCCGGTGTACAATACGATCATATTGTACACCGGGGGAGAGAAGTGGCATGTCTCTTGTTCGCGGCGCTTGACACCCTCCCCTCCCACATGCTTTAGAAGTACGCACTGAACAGCCGTGTGAACATACCCTGAGGACGTGGCGGAAAGCCCCACATTGGACTCATCTCTCTTGGCCACGACTGCTTCTTCCTGTGCCGGATTCAGAGTTACCAGCTGTTTTAACCCCTTAACGACCGCACACCGTCTTTTGGCGTTAGTCGGTGCGGGTCGTTCGTCTGCAGCGACGTCTTTTGGCTTCAGGGTTTGCAGCTTTGGGTGCCACAGCTGTGCTGGGAATCGGGGCTGTACTACACGGCCCTGATCCCAGAGCATTTCCTGCGAGCACCGGGGAGTGGGGGAAACCTCCGCTCCCCGGTGCTTTAACCCTTTGATTGCAGTGGTGCCTTACCGCAGCACAATCAAAGGGTTCCCCTGCTCTGTCGGGTATATGGAAACACCTGGTCACCCGACAGAGCTCGGGGAACGGCTGCACAGTCAGCTCTGGGGACCTAGAGTAGCTCCAGGGCTGTCTGTTTAACAAGCCAGTGACCAGGGCACACTGTGTGCTGTCCTGATCACTGCCTGTGTCAAAGTGACACAGATTAGAATGTATTAGCATATATGAATATGCTAATACATCACAAAGTGTTAAAAAAAAATGTAAAAAAAAGTTCTCCCTTCAGGGGATTAAAAAAAAAGTAACAAAAAGTGTAAAAAAAAAAAGAATAAAAAAAAAAAATATTTAATAAAAAATTGTGCAAATCTTACTCAAAAAAACCCTTCACATATTAGGTCTCCACACGACCGTAATAACTTGTTACATTAATTCTACAGGTTAAGTGTGAATGGTGTAAAAAAAATGTTTTAAAAAATTCTGCAATCATTTATAAGTGAACTTAAACTATTCCCCCATAAAGTACAACTTGTCCCGAATAAAACGAGGCCTCATCCAACTGCGTCATTGAAAAAATAAAAATAAAAGTTCTGACTGTTGAAAGCAAGGAGGCAAAAACTAAAAAAAAAATGTTCTGGTCATTAACTACTTTTCAGGCCTGGGGCTTAAGGGGTTAATGTGAAATGTCATAGTATTTCAAATTTAAACCCACACTGCTGGGGCCCGAGTGACCTGCAGCTATATTATGCTGCCTTGAACAGCTGCCTAAGTCGCTTAAATTAAACACTAAAAGATGCAAAGAAAAGAGGTGCAGCCCTTACCCATCAGTCAGGATTGTGTACTTAAACTTGGTACCCAGCTCCTTTTGTCTCATCCAGTCCACCACACTTTGGAGAACCACAGGAAATGCGTCAGCCTTATCAACAAGTTCCTGCAGGAAAAATATAAAACAGACCTCTACTCGTTGGACAGTGCTACTAGTTCATCAACCCTTTTGCAAGGGACACTATTAAGAAAAATTTTACTAGGGCAGGAAGTAATAGAACCCTTAATATGGCAGCTATGGAAGCCTTCATTAGGCTCCCAGCTGCCATGGCAAACGATCGGCAACATTATAGTCTTGCCACAGGGGTGGCGATTTGAGTGGGGAACGGTGCGCAGCCCTGTTTTTCGTTCATTTAGGTGCCGCAGTGTCTAAATGGCTAAACAGCAGGGATCGTAGCCAGCTCCGTTCCCTGCTGTTAGTGGCAAGGGTCAGCTGCAATTAGCAGCCCACACCTGTCTTCAGCAAATTTAATTCGCAAGTCTGCTTCATAGCACTTTGCCCACAATAGGACTTACCAGTACATCTCTTGTCGGTGAGGGGTTAAAACACCCTTCATTACCAATATCCCTCTAACAGGCACAACTGTTACAAAGCGAAATATATTGCGGACTGCAAACGCCCCAACCCCAATTACCCCGGTAAAAACGCGAGCGGAGGGAGCTGAGCGGGGATAAGCAGGGCTCCCACTATCCCGCACGGCCCATATGCCCCTAATCACTAGCTACTCGCCGTATCATATGCCCTATAAGTGAACTAGTGCATTATCTCCCTCCCAGACTCGGATTTCGCCGGCGGGAATGAGAACCTAATCACATAGTTTCCTCTATCATAAACTATGTGCATTAACCGTAATAATCGGCCGTTTCGGCCCGTAATTGCCGCACTTCGGCGCGTAATTACGGACCGAAATACGGCCCATTTTAAGCCGTGTGAACATGGCCTAACAGGCACAGCTAGGAATAGCAAAGCTGAAATATCAGTTACTACTGCAGAACCACCTACAGCCTCAACAGGAAGTATGAGCCAGAAGCTATAAAACCGCACACAGCCTCAACAGGAAGTGGAAGCCTGAAGCTGGCTGTGAAGAGCAGGCTCCTCTCCTATCATATAACCCTATATTTCACAGAGCTCAGCTCCTCTCCTATCATATAACCCTATATATCAGAGCTCAGCTCCTCTCCTATCATATAACCCTATATATCACAGAACTCAGCTCCTCTCCTATCATATAACCCTATATATCACAGAACTCAGCTTCTCTCCCTCTATCATATAACCCTATATATCAGACCTCAGCTCCTCTCCTATTTAACCCTATATATCAGACCTCCGCTCCTCTCCTATATAACCCTATATATTACAGAGCTCAGCTTCTCTTCCTCTATCATATAACCCTATATATCAGAGCTCAGCTCCTCTCCTATCATATAAGCCTATATATCACAGAGCTCAGCTCCTCTCCTCTATCATATAAGCCTATATATCACAGAGCTCAGCTCCTCTCCTCTATCATATAAGCCTATATATCACAGAGCTCAGCTTCTCTCTCTCTCCATGCCCTCAGATATGAGTGGTTTGTCAATCAATTACCTGCGTTATTCCAGTAAGATTAATGCAGAATTCAGAAAGCTTCGGCTTGAATTCTGGCCGCACATACCGCTGGAATGTATCCTCCTACAAGGAAAACAGCAATATATGACTAAACTATAAAAATTATATATATATATGTGCCGGTGAGGTGTAATCTTATTTGGTCACTCCCTTTCCATAGGTCCCCTATCAATATAGACTTCATAGTTAAGGGCGTAAGCGTGGAATACTCCATAGCAGCCAGAACAAAAAGCCACTCTCAAGAAGGGTGAAGGTGACAAGACGGTGCATTACTTACCTCACCCATTCGTAAGAATGAGCAGCAAATCTTACCTTCCCTCATGCAAACAACAGATTACCTATGGTTAAAGAAGTGAAACCCCTGCAATCAGCTGAGTGATCGGTGGGACCGATGAAGCCCCTTCATTGCATTAACCTTCATAGAGGCATCCAAGTGAAGATGGCACCGGACACAAGCACAGGGCTTGGCAGAAGCTAATATGAAGGGGTCAAGTATCCTGACCCCTTCTCTAACCCCCTACTGAAAGTACGTTTTCTACTTACCTGGTTGTAAGATTAGGTCTCTATTTGTCGTTTTATAATATGATTGTTGCGGGAAAACAATTTATGGCTTGACGGTTTAAAGCTAGCCAAGTTACTTATTATCAAGCCATGACCATATTCTTTTCTAGACGTTTACTTCCCTATAGATGTTTATTGGGAGTTTTCACTTAAGAGGGGGGGGGGGGGAGGTTTAGGTGACGAGCGACTGATTCTGTCCTGACTTGATTTTAAAGTGAGTGGGGGGGGCTGTGACATCTCCTCTTGTGACTGGTGGCTTCTGTGTTATCTGTACACAATGGAGTCTCCTTTCAGCTTGACCCTGCTTTTACTGATAGAGCAGACTTCTGAAAAGCTCTCTAAACAGAACAGGAAGTGTCTGACTATTATTAGGCCTAGTGGCCAAAGTGAAAACTGCAGGACTTAAGAATTATTTAAAAATACTGAAAGCGATATGAAAAATGAAAAAAAAAATTCCTAAAAAATGTGTTTAACATAAATATGCGAGTTAAAGAATAAGTCACTTTTTATGACATTCCCTCTAACTAGGAAGAAAAAAAGTCTGTTCAAGGGCAGAGCTCAGATCCCAGGTTGCCTGGCAATGTCCAGATCACCGACATATGATCCTGCAGCTAAATCATAGGCCTCAGGAGTCACAGCCCGAGACCGCCAAGGCCTGTAAAAGCCTGCAGGGTCACATGAACAGTGATGGTGACGTCAGCATCCGGGAGCAGCGCTGGAATGGAGCTATTTTTTTTTCTATTTCACCCCCTCACTGGGCCACTAGTTTTTTTTTTTTTTTAACTGGCCAACCCTCTAAAACCTGCAGAAGGGGCATTGGACTTTCCGTTTCTAGGTGTGCGCCATAGGCTACGTTCACACGGCTTATTTTGGGACTGATTTTGCAGCGTACTGCGCGAATTACGGGCTGAAATACGTTCCAGTCATTACGGTAATCCACAGTCCTCAGAGAACTATGGATTGCGTCTCCTCTCCCTGCTCGCCGTGAAATACTGGGAGCGGGGAGAAAGTGACATGTCAATTATCCTGGCGGTATACGCGCCGTGAATAATGAATGTCTATGAGGCCGGCGAGCTGACGCCCCCTCCCTTGCTGCCGAGTACACGACGTAATTGCGGGCGAAATCCGTCCCGCAATTACGCCATGAATAAGCCGTGTGAACTCTGCCTTAGAAGACAGACTGGTGAGAATAACCAAAATACAGTATCAGCCCATAGAAATATGGCCGACTGATTCATCTGCGCTGTTAGAAACAATGAGGCAGCACCGGAAGGGAGGTATAAAATTATCTGGTAACAGAACGAGGTCTAGAAACAAACCACTACTATATGGGACTCCTCATGGCACTGTGGCCTTTATGACACTGTTCATACAGCTGCTACAAAAGCCGATGACCCACATTTCTACTTCAAGGCACAAGTAACGTGGAGGAAAGAACTAGGTCTCTGGCGCCACCTAATGGAGGTAGCTTCCTTTTCAGTCAAATCTGACCCATTAACCCCTTAAAGGGGTTGTCTCTCTACAAAGATTGCTTTTTATGTTAAAGATCTTGCAAAAACAAGTCACTTTGCAATATGTGTCCATTAACAGTGTCCTACCTATTACTAGAGATCCCCTCTTGTTTGGGCTGCATCAGCTACGCAGGTCGCTATAGCTACAGACCTGTTCAATCTCTCCTGATAGGCTGCCAGCACTGGTTGCTATAGCTGCAGACCTGTTCAATCTCTCCTGATAGCTGCACACTGGTTGCTAAGCTGCAACCTGTCATCTCTCCTGATAGGCTGCCAGCGTTGGTTGCTATAGCTACAGACCTGTGCAGTCTCTCCTGATAGGCTGCCAGCGTTGGTTGCTATAGCTACAGACCTGTTCAATCTCTCCTGATAGGCTGCCAGCGTTGGTTGCTATAGCTACAGACCTGGCTTCTACTGCAGCCTAGTAGAAACCAGTAAACACGCCCCTGAATTCAAAATGAAACCAAGAAAACAGGACTGAGGTAAAATCCCCTTTAGGGATGCATCTAGTTTCAGGTCCGTTTTTTTCCCTCCTCGCCTTCCCAGAGCCATAACTTTTTTATTTTCCCATCTACATAGGATTATGAGGGCTTTTATTTTTCGGGACAAGATGCACTTTCTAAAGGTTTCATTCACCGTCCATAGAATATACTGGGAAACTGCAAAAAAAAAAAAGTTCTTAGTGGGGTGAAATGTGAAAAAAACGTACTTGCGCCATGTTTGCGGGAGTTTTGTTTTTACCACATTCAACCTTCAGTATAATTGATGTGTTCTCTATTCTGCAGGTTGATACGATTCAGGCAATACCAAACATGTAGGGTTTTCATTATGTTTTAGTACCCCCCCAAAAAAAAAAAAAACATTTGCCATTTTTTCCTTTTGCACCACAGCGCAATTTTCTGCAACCAATAACTTTTTTGTACTTCCACCAATAGACCCGAGTGAGGGGGCATTTTTTTGCAGCCTGAATTGTACTTTCTATTTTTACCATTCTGGGACAGATGCAACTTTTTTGATCACTTTTATTCCAATTTTTAGGGCATGTGAAATGACCACAAGAAAAAAAAAAAAAAAAAAAAAAACCTCGGCGTTTAAATTTTTTCTCTTCTACGGTCTTCAGCATACGGGATAAGTGTGTGTTGCCCTGACAGCAGCCTGTGTTATACTAACACAGCGTTTTGAGTCCGTGTGAACATACGTTTTTGGATGCATGTTTGGAGCCTTCTGTTGGACCCTAAACGGACCCAAGCGCGCATCTAACATTGTGCAGTGTGATGTACATTGCTTTTAATATGAAACACGCATCGGCGTTCAGACCAGTGATTGCCGATGTCTCACTGCCTCTTTCAGATCCGTTCCAAGAATTGTCATGTCAATTCTTGGCCCAAAAGACGCAGGAGCCCTATAATAAACTATGGGGAGCGATCCTGCTGCAGCCAACACAACATGCATCCAAACATGTTGGATACATGTTGGATCTGTTTAAGGTCCGATCGCCAATGCGTTTATGGATGCGATTTTCGGATCCAACAACGCCGTGTGAACAAGCCCGTACAGTGTAGTGCAGTAGTATGCTTATATATTAGGTGTAAGAAAAACAAAAAAATAATAATAAAGTATTAGGCCGTGTTCACGCGGCTTATTCCCGACGGATTTGTGAGCCAGATTGCGCTCACAAATCCGCCATGAATAAGGGGCGGGGGACGGGGCCGCTCCCCAGCCCCATAGACAATGCATTGTTTACGGCGCGTCCGCGCCGTAAATAATGTGCATGTCACTTTCTCCCCCGCGGCGGATTCGCCGAGCGGGGAGGAGCGACGGATTCCACTGTTCTCTATGAGAGCAGTGGAATACCGTAATTACTTCGACGGATTGTCGCCGTACTGCAACGCAAATCCGGCGCGCACTACGGCGCCAATCCGCAGCACACTAAGCCGGGTGACCGAGGCCTTATGCTTACATTATACACACAAAAAAAGACCAAAAAAACAAAACAAAAAACACACTATACATTAGGTATCCACATGACCATAAAAACCCGTAGAATTAGGCCAGGTTCACATGGCTTATTCTGGGACGTAATTCAGTCCGTAATTACGCGGCGGCGTGCGCCAATTACGGGCTGAATCCGTCCCAGTCACTACGGTAATGCACAGTTCTCAGAGAACTATGCATGACGTCTCCTCTCCCTGCTCGGCGAATACGCAGAGGGGGGAGATAAATGACAAAGCACTTTCTAGCGGCGTATACGTGCCGCTAGCAATGACTGTCTATGGGCCGGCGAAGTGCCGACCCCCCGCTCGCTCCCCGCCCCCAGCCACACGGCGTAATTGCGGGCCGGAAATACGCCCCACAGTTAAGCCGTGTGAACATAACCTTAGTGGGAAATGTGAATGTGTAATAAAAAAAAAAAAAAAAAAGTCCCTTCTGCTCTATGTCTGATGTTGGAGTTAATTTGTTGATTGCCCTTGATCTCATCTGCCTGGTTACTGCCCACTTGTTTCTCATTGGTTGGCCATTTTGCTTTTAACCATTGCGTTTTTAGAAAACATGCTATGATTAAGGGTAGAATTACCTGAAACACGTCAGCTTGCTCTGACCACCATGTTCCTTTTTTTTAAAATTAGTCCAAAAGTAAGGTAAAGTAACCACGATCCAGCCTGTTGTGCAAAATGTGAGGTTAATTTATTCCATAAACGTACAGAAGGTATAAAAACCATAGGCAACAGTTTACAGCCTACATGTTTCGGGCACCACCATTTGTCTATGGTGGGGCCCGAAACATACCTTCTGTACGTTTATGGAATAAATTAACCTCACATTTTGCACAACAGGCTGGATCGTGGTTACTTTACCTTACTTTTGGACTTTGCGCCTTTACGCCTCCAAAAAAATACATCTTCTCCTGTATTAAAACAAGTTCTCCTTCAACCGAGTCATTGAAAAAATAAAAGTTATGACCGCTGGAACGCAGGAAGGGAAAAAAAAACGTAAAAAAAAAAAAAATAATGCAGCTGGACATTAAAGTGGTTCTGCCACGACCTCATTTCATACCTCCTGCATCCAACTCTGTGTGCTCAGAAGGGGGCGTGTGTGATTTGTTTGAATGACATCATGTGACCCAGCAGGATGACATCACCAGGCCTTTCCTCTCTCTAGTCAAAGAAAGGTCTGTTTATGTATAGAATTCTAAGTAGCTACATTGTAGCTCAGAGGTAACGTTTTTGCTTTACAGCACAAAGATCTTTGGTTCAAATCCCTGCAGGAACCTTAACCTGTGGGGGTTTTTTTTCTCTATCAATGCACAGACCTGATTGAGGTTTCTTTTATTTATTTGCACTGTTTGACTAATTACTAAGGAGCACAGAGGACGGGAGTAGAGTGACAGCACCTGGGAGTTGAACACTCAGTAGCTGCCTGAGAAGAGAGGTGATGTCTGAGCATGTGCGACCAGGACTGAGGAGCTCTCAGCCCTGGTCGTATCCCCTGGAGACGAGCTGTAAACAATGGATCTCTAAAGGAGCAGCTAAAACAAGACGGTCCAGAATTTTTAATAATGATGAAAATGTTTGTTATTTCATTTGCAAGCTTCCCACGTCAATTTTACTTAGTGGCAAAACCCCTTTAAGGTCTGGTGCTTAAAGGGTTAATAATGGGTCAGTGCCAGGAGGCAGCGTGAGTGTATGTATATATATATATATATATATATATATATATATATATATATATATATATATCAACTACATACATATATATATATACACACATACATATACATACACACACTTATATGTAGATAATTGGACATGTTTATGTCTATAAAAGCTTGTACCGCAGACTCTACAGTCCTGTATTATTGCATGAAACAGAGGAGAGGCTGTATGTATGTACAATAGACCTGTAGGTTTCTATGGCTGTGGTATAAGGTGTATTAGAAGCTGCAGTAAGTCACATATACACCTGTACGTTTCCGTTGTATTTTCCTACCTGAGCAAACATTCAAGCATATGTGATACTAAAACTGGAAAAACTTAGACTTACAATCTCCAAAGTCCTGGTATTGACCAAAGCAATGGGGAACTCTATGATTTCGTGGATGTAATCGGGCGGATGGCCCTCTTCGCAGGTGGCCTCAAAGTCAATGACACAAATGTAGTCGTAGTAGTTGTCGGCCGCGTTGGGTTCTTTTAGCTTCTGCTTCTTGTAGTGATTCTTCAGCCGCTTCTTCAGAATATCCGTCACCCCTCTTTATGGAGGAACGGAGAGGAAAAAAAAAAAAAAAAAAAAAAAAAAAAAAGAAAAAAAATGTCATTACTTTTTTTTCATATTTGGACCTGAAAAGTCGCACCTACTCTTTCCAGACTATAGTTGAAAATGTTACATTTAGTAAATCTGGGCCTTGTTCCTGCCTAGCTTTTAAAGGGGTTGTCCTGCTCTTTATTTTAACCACTTCCTGACCGGCCACATTTTCCTTAAAGGGGTTTTCTCACTACATTGATTCCTCTCACCTCAGTCCTGTTTTCTTGGTTTCACTTTGAATTCAGGGTCATGTTTACTGGCTTCTACTAGGCTGCAGTAGAATCCAGGTCTGTAGCTATAGCGACCAGCGCTGGCAGCCTATCAAGGAGAAGTCAAACAGGCTGTGATAGCAAAACCACGTGCGCCTATAAAGGGGTTCAAACGGGTCGACCCCAAAACCGCCCACTGCCAGGAGAGGATTTGGAATTTTGGGACAGGTTTTCGGCAGCACATCGCCCGATAAACCCGCCGCGTGAACAGGGCCTAAGGGCCTTTACTCTAGTGCATGAAACACGTCCGACTTTGTCCTGTATGTCTGCTTTTAATTGTGGAAATTGAATAAATCTACAATCATAGGCTATGTTCACACGGCGTAATTGCGGGGCATAAAGTACACCCCACAATTATGCCGGGAGTTCAGGAGTCGCGCCGATACACCCGTGCTCCGACGCGCCAGCCCCATTGACAGTCATTACTCACGGCGCGTATTCGCTGCAAGTAACGGACATGTCACTTATCTCCCCGTGCCTACAATACGATCGTATTGTACGAGCGGGGAGAGGAGGCGTAATCCATAGTTCTCTATGAGAACTATGGATACCCGTAATTTCGCCGCGCATCTCACTCGTGTTAGAGTGAAAATACGTGCCAAAATTCCAACGTGTGAACAAAGCCTTATCTTCAAAGAAGACGCTGAACATTCTGCATTGATGTTACGTTGCATGTAGCCAAAGTAACACTATATAGGACAGGTTTGAAGAAAATCACCATACACAGCCTGCGCTAAACATAAGCTTCCCCCCTTTTCTTTACCTGGTGTCCAGGTTGAGTTCTGTAAGTTTTGCTTTCAGCTCCTCTTTGCTCATTCTATTCACACACCCATTGGCGAAAGCAATTTCTTTGTAGACGGGGTCACTGAAGTCGCTCGATTTGGTTGATTGAATCCCCTGGTCTCTCTGACCTTCACTGCAGCTTCTCTCCTTGACCTAAAAGTGAAGGTTTTGTAAGGTTAGAAATGGGGATAGCCTCGATTTTAACCCCTCAATTACGCAGAAATTTTCACATTTTTAGGGTTTTTTTCTGACCCTGCCTTCCAAGAGACAAATTTTTTTTTTCCCATCTACATACACAGGGCTTTTTTTGTGAATCAAGATGGACCTTTTAAAGCCAAAATTGACTGCACCTAAGAATATACTGGAAAATCCATAAAAATTATTTGTGGACTGAAAGGTTAGAAAAACTGCAAGTGAAAAATCCATAAAAATTATTTGTGGAGAGAAAGGTTAAAAAAAACTGCAAGTGAAAAATCCATAAAAATTATTTGTGGACTGAAAGGTTAAAAAAAAAAACTGCAAGTGAAAAATCCATAAAAATTATTTGTGGACTGAAAGGTTAAAAAAAAAAAAAATATAGAACTGAGACATTTTTGGAGGGTCTCGCATTTATAGAGCTCCTTAATCGGTATAAATGCCGCGTTACCCAGATTCTGCAGGTCACTACGATTCCGGTAAAACCAAATTTGATACCGTTCTGCTTTTTACAAAATTATGATTTTCTAATTTTTCCATTTTGCATCACAGCTCCATTTTCTGCGAACAATAACTTTTTTGTTTTTCCATCTATGGACCTGAATGAGAATGACTATTGGCCGACTGTACTGTCGTTTTCATTGGTACCATTTCGGTCTAAATGCAACTTTTTGATCATTTTTTAATAATTTTTGGAGATATGAAATGACCCAAAAAATGCAAATTCTCTGTTACCAATTTATTTCATCCACGTGTTTCGCCTGATGTTTATTTTAATAGATCAGCGATACCAATTATGCGCAACTTTTTTATTTCTTTTATTTGTAAAATATGGGGTGTTTTGAACTTTTCATATTTTCTTTAAATGTTATTTTATTTTTAAACTTATATTAGTCCGTGTCGCTGCTGTAAGGCTGTCTCTCTAAATGCTGCTAAAAGCAGCTCAGGCAAGATGGCCGTCCTCCCCCCCCAAAAAAAAAAAAAAAAATCGTAAAAAAAAAAAATCTACAATCAGAAAATAAAAATGGTTAAAGGGGATTTATCGCTTCATCAGTTCGGCTGTTTTCTTCAAGCTTGATTTTCTCAGTTCCTGAAATCCAGGGGCGTTTCTTCCCCTCCCAGCTGGGTGTTTCTTAATTGTAGGGCGATGACATCATCCTCCCCCTTCACTGTTCATGCTCGCTCCCGAGTCAGTGTGTTCCCTCCCCCTCTCCGAGTCCACGTCACTGTCCTCTCCCTATGCAGTCTTATTTTGCAAGAGCTGTTTACATACCACAGCCCTGCATTCAGTCTAGACAGTCTTCTATGAACTCAGAGCACGGATCTCTTCTCCTCTCACAGCTGGAGGTTTGTTTTAGTTGAATTCCAATCTTCAAATGAACCCCACCCCAGAGCAGCACAGATCTGTCTCCCTTCTATGTTTACACGCAGCAGCATAAGGCACTGAGGCAAAATTCTGTTTTCAGATTGTAGACGCAGCTGCAGTGTTACTGAGGAGCTGCTGGCTGTGCAGAGTGAAATTGTTGCCGGCCCCTTACCCGCAGGAGCATTAGGCACAATTCTGCTGTTTTCTGATTGTAGAACCCAGCTGCGGGGTTACTGCTGCTGGCTGTGCAGAGTGAAATTTTGCCGGCCCCTTATTCTGAGTGAAGGAGGGGCAGGAATGCGCGCTCCCGTGAATACGAACCGGGGGCCGAACAGAATGTAAATTAGTAGAGCCGTCAGCCAATGAAATGAAAGGAGGTGGAATCCGACCGGAGCTGGGGAACAGTGTTTACAGAAAACGAAGATAAAGGGGGGACAGTGAAAACAAGACAGCTTTGCCAATGACCCTCTAATTGCAAAGTTGCTTGTTTTCACTGTCCCCTTATTCTGAGACCATTTAATGAAATGATACAGCCCCTTTAAGGAGAGAAGAATAGGTAACAGTATATTGTTTTAATTCGTAACAAAAAAAAAAAAAGAGAAAGAAATTGGGAATGTGTGTATCTAGAGTTTTCTTGGCCTACATGGGAATAGTGTAATGTAAACCCAACCTCAGTCTGCAGCAAGAAAGGCACCAAACCAGTCCCATCCAGAAATAGATGATGGCTCCAAATTACTGCTCAACCCAGGCGATGTGGACCCAGCCCTACAGCGAGTCACTGCCGGCGAGGGACACAATTCACAGCAGGCAGAACATAAGACCAGGCTCTGGGTCTCACCTTTGAAACCTGCACCTATCTCACACTTTTCTTGCATATATTTTTTTACTTCATCCCCCACTTCCAAGACTCATAACCACCCAAAGTTCATCCCACTGCTCCTATTATACGCAAGGTGTTATAGACATGCAATGATAGTACACTATACTGCAATATATCACTATTGCAGTGCATTGTACACGCGATCATGTCTTCTCGTGATTAAGTACTCTAAAGGGACTTGGATAACACCTTAAACTTTAAGTCCCCCCCTAAAGTACTTGGATATGCGATGGCTTGTACCCTACACTGAGATACTGATGTATTGCAGTATACCGCACAATCACTGCTCATCTATAACAACTAGGCTGTAATTGTACAATGCACTGCAATACCGATGTATTGTGTATAGTGTATAATCAATGCTCGTCTATAAAAGCCAGGGTGTAATTGGAGTAACGGAATGGGCCTGGAGGTCTACATCTGACCCCTGGTTACCACGCCAAATTCATCCCACTACTCCTATTATACCCAGGGTGTTGTAGACGTGCAGTGATTGTAAACTATACTGCAATATATCACTATTGCAGTGCATTGTAGAAGCCATCATGTCCTCTCGTGGTTAAATACCCCTAAAAGGCCTTGGATAACAACTTTTACTTTTTAATTCCCCCTTAAAGTACTTGACCACTAGGAGACACAATCACTTGTACCCTACACTGAGATACTGATGTATTGCAGTATACTGCACAATCACTGCTCGTCTATAACAACCAGGGTGTAATTGGAGTAACATGATGGGCCTGGAGGTCTACATCTGACCTCTGGTTACCACACCAGGTTGATCCCACTACTCCTGTTATACCCAGGGTGTTGTAGACGTGCAGGGATTGTAAACTATACGGCAATAGATCAGTATTGCAGTGCATTGTACACGCGATCATGTCCTCTCCTGATTAAGTACCCTATGGGAACTTGGATAACACCTTAAACTTTTTAATTCCCCCCCTAAAGTCCTTGTAGATGCAACGGCTTGTACCCTACACTGAGATACTGATGTATTGCATGTATACTGTACAATCACTGCTCTCTATAACAACCAGGTGTAACTGGAGTAACGTGATGGGCCTGGAGGTCTTTATTTGGCCCCCAGCTACCCTTCCAAGTTCATCCAACTACTCCTATTATTCCCAGGGTGTTATAGGCGTGCTGTGATTGTACACTATACTGCAATATATCACTCTTGCAGTGCATTGTACAAGCCATCATGTCCTCTCGTGGTTAAGGACCCCTAAGAGGACTTGGCTAACACCTTAAACTTTTTAATGCCCCCCTAAAGTCCTTGTAGATGCAACGGCTTGTACCCTACACTGAGATACTGATGTATTGCAGTGTACTGTACAATCACTGCTCATCTATAACAACCAGGGTGTAATTGGCGTCACGTGATGGGCCTGGAGGTCTTTATTTGGCCCCCAGTTACCCTTCCAAGTTCATCCCACTACTCCTAGTATATCCAGGGTGTTCTAGACCTGCAGCTATTGTACACTATACTGCAATATATCAGTATTGCAGTGCATTGTACAAGCCATCATGACCTCGTGATCGAGTACCGTAGGGGGATGGACAACCACTTTGATTACTTTAGCCCCCCCCCCCCCCCCTAAGGAACCTCACCACAAGAAGACATCGCTTGTACAATGCACTGCAATACTGATATATTGTGTATAGGGTATAATCACTGCTCATCTACAGGTGTAATTGGAGTAATGGAATGGGCCTGGAGGTCTTTATCTGGCTGCCGGTTACCACGCCAAGCTCATCCAACTGCTCCTATTATACCCAAGGTGTTATAGACGTGCAGGGATTGTACACTATACTGCAATATATCAGTATTGCAGTGCATTGTACACACAACCATGTCCTCTCCTGATTAATTACCCTTAAGTGGCCTTTGTTAACACCTTAAAATTTTTAAGTCCCCCCCCCCCCCCCAAAGTCCTTGTAGACGCAACGGCTTGTACCCTACACTGAGATACTGATGTATTGCAGTAGACTGTACAATCACTGCTCGTCTATAACAGCCAGGGTGTGATTGGAGTGAGGGAGGCTGAGGCCTTCACCTGGTCCCCGGTTGCTATGCCAACTAAGCTTTACTGGGGGGCTACCCCAATGCTGACTACAGGCGGGGTCCCCTCCTCAGGTGACGGGGCCGCCCTCCCAGTGTCCCAGGGGCAGCAGCCTCCATTACCCCGCCTGAGAGCTCCATGTCCGTCAGCGTCCTGCACAGCTCGTCCTCCGGGCGCTCCCCGTTGTGTAGAGGCACGTTCTCCTTCTGCTCCTCATTACGGTTCTGTAGCAATGGAAGCTGCGTCCGTCTACAAGTGTGAGAGAAGACTGGGTGACGGAGACTTCCCTACACGGCTGTCATGGCCGCAGCACAACCCCGAGGCCGGTGACCAAGACACTGCCCAGCTGTCTGCGCTCACTGAGCTACCAGCGAGTCGTCTGTCCCGCGTCTACTGCAGCCGTGACGTACTTCCGCTAAATGGGCGCCGGAAGTTCTCTGCCCTCACCTGCGTGCGGGCGCCATCTTTGATTCGGGAATGAACTGAGAGAGACGTTATCTGACCGCATGGGGGCGCCAGCAGCCTTTGGTATCAGTGCAGAATACACACGGCAGCCTCAGGCTCAGTTCACACCACTTACGGGGACAGGTAGGAGGTCTAAGCCTTTCTTTGTTTCCCAGAGCCCATAGAAACCAATCAGAGCTCATAGCAACCAATCAGACCTCTCCTTTCATTTTTTTCAGAGGATTATATGAAATTAAAGCAGAGCTCTGATTGGCTGCTATGAGCTCTATTGTTGCTGAGTTTTATTGAGGCTCTGATTTGCTTGCTGGTGGAGCTTTGATTGGTTGCTATGGCTCTGATTGGT
Source organism: Phyllomedusa bahiana (assembly GCA_025379985.1). NCBI lineage: Eukaryota > Metazoa > Chordata > Amphibia > Anura > Hylidae > Phyllomedusa > Phyllomedusa bahiana. The sequence goes on from JAODAL010015081.1 coordinate 48,494, forward strand.
TGTTATGGCTCTGATTGGTTGCAATGGGTTATGGTTGGTTATGATTAATTGGGCTATAGTTTGGATTGCTATCGGCTCTGATTGGTTGTTATGGATCTCTGATTGGATGCTATGGGCTCTGATTGGTTTCTATGATCTCTGATTGGTCACTATAAGCTCTGATTGGTTGCTATTGGCTCTGATTAGTTGTTCTGAGCTCTGATTGGTTGCTATTGGCTCTGATTAGTTGTTCTGAGCTCTGATTGGTTGCTATGAGCTCTGGTCACTATGGGCTCTGATTGGTTGCTATGGGCTCTAACTGGTTGCTATGGGCTCTGATTGGTTGTTATGGGCTCTGGTTTGTTGCTATGAGCTCTGATTGGTTGCTATGAGCTTTGATTGGTTGCTATGTGCTCTGATTGGTTGCTATGGGCTCTGATTGGTTGCAATGGGCTCTGAATGGTTGCTATGAGCTCAAATGGTATGCTATAAGCTCAGATTGGCTGCTAGGGCTCTAAATGTTTTTTGAGCTCTAATTGGTTGCTATGGATTGGTTACTATGGCTCTGATTGGCTGCTATTGGCTCTGATTGGTTGCTATGGGCTCCAAATGGTTGCTATGGGCTCTGATTGGTTGTTATGGGCTCTAATTGGTTGCTATGAGCTCTGATTGGTTGCTATGAGCGCTGATTGGTGGCTATGAGATCTGATTGGTTGCTATGGGCTCTAAATGGTTGCTATGGGCTCTGATTGGTTGCTATGAGCTCTGATTAGTTGTTATGGGCTCTGATTGGTTGATATGAGCTTTGATTGGTTGCTATGAGGTCTAAATGGTTGCTATGAGCTATGATTGGTTGCTATGGGCTCTGATTGGTTGCTATGAGCTTTGATTGGTTGCTATGAGCTCTGATTGGTTGCTATGAGCTCTGATTGGTTGCTATGAGATCTGATTGGTTGTTATGAGCTCTGATTGGTTGCTATGGGCTCTGATTGGGTTGTTATGGGTCTGAATGGTTGCTATGAGCTCTGATTGGTTGCTATGGGCTCTGATTAGTGGTTATGGGCTCTGACTGGTTGCTATGGTCTCTGATTGGTTGCGGTGGGCTCTGATTGGTTGCTATGGGCTCTGATTGGTTGCTGTGGGCTCTGATTAGGTTCTATGGGCGCTGATTAGTGCTATGGATCTGATTGGTTGCTGTGGATCTGATTGGTTGCTTGGGCTCTGATTGGTTATGGTCTGATTGTTGTTTGATCTGATTGGTTGCTATGGGCTCTGATAGTTGGTATGGCTCTGTTTGGTGCTGGCCTGATTGGTTGCTGTGGGCTCTGATTCGTTGCTATGGGCTCTGATTGGTTGCTGTGGGCTCTATTTGGTTGCCAGGGGCTCTGATTGCTAATTGGCTTTATTGCATTGTATTCCCCCCATTTTCTGACGTTCATGTGTTGATAATGGTTCTTAGCTCCTGCTTTTTGTCCAGCGCATCACACGCCAAATAATGCCCAAAACGTGCAGCTGTGTGCCCGATGGACGCTTACTCCCACCATAGTCGATGGAACCTTCATTTCCCTGTTTTCTCTGCAATTTGAAGCATCATTGGAAAAAATATAGAATTTTCCACGTCAAAAAACGCACGATTCCAGCTTTAGGCTTCCTTCAGCTCCTATTTCACTCGCGTTTCTAATCATGTTTTTCCCGCGTTTTTAAGGTGTGTTCACACGGCGTAATTGCGGCGCGTACAGTAAGCTATACACCGGGTGTTTTGGAAGTCGCGCTTATCAGCGCGTGTTCCCGAAGCACAGGGGAGGGGGCGGCAGCCCGCCGGCCCCCATAGACATGCATTACTCGCGGCACGTAATCACCGCGAATAATTGACACGTCACATATCTCCCCGCGTGTACAGTACGATCGTATTGTCGGAGCGGGGAGAGGAGGCGTAATCCATAGTTCTCTATGAGAGCTATGGATTACCGTAATTGCGGCGCGCATCTCGCTGCATATTAAACGCTATACGCGGCGAAATACGCTCGAAATTACGCCTCAAAATAAACCGCATGAACATACCCTTATACATACTTCCCTTAATTGTTGCCTCTTCTGCTGCTTATTTTCATGCAGTTTTTACAGTACAGGGACCTGATTGTATTTGAACTGTTTTTCTTCACATTTAGTCGCCGATAATGGTTCAGTGCTTCTGTTTTCTGTTTAGCGGCTAACACGGCAAATAATGCACAAATAAGCGCAGCTGTGTGCCTGATGGGCACTTATTCCCATTACAGTCAGTAGAACCTTAAAGGGGTTGCCTCACTACAAGGATTCATCTTACCTCAGTCCTGTTTTCTTGCCGTAGAAGCCAGGTCTAGCTATAGCAACCAGTGCTGGCAGCCTATCAGGAGAGATCAAACAGGTCTGTAGCTATAGCAACCAGTGCTGGCAGCCTCTCAGGAGAGATCAAACAGGTCTGTAGCTATAGCAACCAGTGCTGGCAGCCTATCAGGAGAGATAAAACAGGTCTGTAACTATAGCGACCAGTGCTGGCAGCCTATCAGGAGAGATCAAACAGGTCTGGAGCTATAGCGACCAGTGCTGGCAGCCCATCAGGAGAGATCAAACAGGTCTGTAACTATAGCTAACAGTGCTGGCAGCCTATCAGGAGAGATAGTACAGGTCTGTAGCTATTGCGACCAGTGCTGGCAGCCTATCAGGAGAGATCAAACAGGTCTGTAGCTATAGCTACCAGTGCAGGAAGACTCTCAGTCAGATCACACAGGTCTCTAGCTATAGCGACCAGTGCTGGCAGCCTATCAGGAGAGATAGAACAGGTCTGTAGCTATAGCGACCAGTGCTGGCAGCCTATCAGGAAAGATAGAACAGGTCTGTAGCTATAGCAACCAGTGCTCAGCCTATCAGGAGAGATAGAACAGGTCTGTAGCTATAGCAACCAGTGCTGGCAGCCTATCGGGAGACATCAAACAGGTCTGTAGCTATAGAAACCAGTGCAGGCAGCCTATCATGATAGATCAAACAGGTCTGTAGCTATAGCTACCAGTGCTGTCAGCCTATCAGGAGAGATCGAACAGGTCTGTAGCTATAGCGACCAGAGCTGTCAGCCTATCAGGAGAGATCGAACAGGTCTGTAGCTATAGCAACCAGTGCTGGCAACTATCATGATAGATCAAACAGGTCTGTAGCTATAGCAACCAGTGCTGGCAGCCTATCAGGAGAGATAGAACAGGTCTGTAGCTATAGCAACCAGTGCTGGCAGCCTATCAGGAGAGATAGAACAGGTCTGTAGCTATAGCAACTAGTGCTGGCAGCCTATCAGTATAGATCAAACAGGTCTGTAGCTATAGCAACCAGTGCTGGCAGCCTATCTGGAGAGATCAAACAGGTCTGTAGCTATAGCGACCAGTGCTGGCAGCCTATCAGAGATCAAACAGGTCTGTAGCTATAGTACCTAGAGCTGATGCAGCCATACAAGATGGGATATCTAGAATAGGTAGGACACTGTAAGGACACATATGCAGGAGATCTTTAACATCAAAGCAGCGATCCCCTGTAGTTGGAGACAACACCCTTTAAGGCATATAATTTTGTGCTCAATTTGATGCATAATCATAACAGGTCTGACATAGCAACCATGCTGTCACCTATCGGGAGATTGAACAGGTCTTGCTATAGCAACCATTTGCTGTCAGCCTATCGAGAATCGAACAGGTCGTGGCTATAGCAACATGCGGGGCAGCCATCATATAGATCAAACAGGTCTGTAGCTATAGCAACCATGGGCAGCCTTCGGGAAAGGATAAAACAGGTCTGTAGCTATAGCAACTGTGCGGCCCCCTATCTGAGAAAAAAAAAGGGTCTGTACTAAGCAACCATGCGGCAGCCTATCAGGAGAGATAAAAAGGGTCGTAGCTATGGTGACCGGGGAGCTGATGCAGTCCATACGGGGGGAGTCAGAAAGGTAGGACATGTAATGGCCCATATATTAAAGGACTTGTTTCTTGCAAGATCTTTAACATAAAAAGCAGCGATCCTTGTAGTGAGACAACCCCTTTAATGACTTATTTTTTGCGCTCAATTTGATGCATAATCATTAAAAAAAAACACAGGAATTTTGCACTTCAAAAAGCTTAGAAATATAACCAGTGTCTATGGTCACACAAACTTTTTTGCAGTGACATTTCACAGGCGTTAATGTTTTTTATGTGTTTTTATGCACATTTAACTTAATCAGCGTTTAAAGCCATTATAGCCTTTTTGTAGCTGATTTTCCCGTATTCTGCCTCGTCGCTGCAGACGAACGTCCTGAAATGCCCGAGGTCAAAAGACAGGGGGGGGGGGGGGGGGGTGGGGGGGGGGGTGGCGGTCGTTAAGGGGTTAATGGTGTGAACGTCACCTTACAGCCAGTCGATGAGATCTTCAGCCCCGCGGGGTTCTCTGGGCCGTATTGTGCATCGGGATTGTTTTCTTCTCATAGTAACTATACCTGCCCTCTATCTGTTAAACACAGGGTAAGAAGCAGACGTGACGTGCAACACTCCCCTCGGGCTGACTCACCCTACAACTGCTGCAGGGCGTCACCCACAGAACTATGCGGCTGTGAGGTAATGTAATTATCATGTCTACATACAAACTACTTTGTGCAATGAGGACATTTACTGTACTGGGAACTCCCATAGAACAGAATGGAGAGAACACAGCGCTCCTCTGTACTGGGAACTCCCATAGAAAAGAATGGAGAACACAGCGCTCCCCTGTACTGGGAACTCCCACAGAACAGTATGGAAACACAGCGCCCCCCTGTACTGGAACTCCCATAAACAGTATGAGAAACACAGCGCTCCCCTGTACTGGGAAACTCCCATAGACAAAATGGAAAAGAACACAGCACTTCCCTGTACCGGGAATTCCCATAGAACATAATAGAGAACCCAGCTCTCCCCTGTACTTGAAACTCCCATAGAGCAAAATGGAGAGAACACAGCGCTCCTCTGTACCGGGAACTCCCATAGAACAGAATGGAGAACAGTCTTACCTTTAGGATATGTTCACATGACTTATTGTGGCGCGTAATTTTCGCCAAAATACACTTTAAACAATGCTCAAGTACAGCACTCATTGACTGCAGTGTAAAATCATCGTCATTGTGTAGACGACAATTGTAATCGCGTATTTTTCGCCGTGTACTGCACGCACCATAAAATAATGAACAAGTCAATTCTTTGAGGCGTTTACGTGCAGAGAAACGTCTGTTCACACAGCGTCATTGCAGGACGTATTCGGGGGCATAATTACACTGCAATTCGCAAGAGGTACAGCTCGCAAATACAGGAATTCATAGCTCTCCGTGAGAACGATGATTACCTGCCGTTTTCTCCCACGCGTATTGCGCGCCGGGAGACAGTGAGAGTCAATGGGAGCCGGCACAGAGCATTTTTGAGGAATGTGCCGGCCAGCAGGCGCTTCTAAAACACCCGGGGTATAGCGGTGCGAACAGGTATGCGCCGCCATGCACCGTGTGCACTCACCCTAATAAGGCTTGGACTATACGGCGACTTTGACTATAGGGTGACAGATGTTGCATGGTCAAGGATCTCTGTGTTGCTCATCTAAAAAGGGCTGTGGAGTCGGCAAGCCAAAGCCCCGTCGACTCAATTTTCCAAACCTCAAACCTCCGACTCCCTTATACACGGCGCATTTTTAAGTGATAACTTTACTGTAGTAAAATGGTAACATCCGGCTGTTTATCACCTTATGATACAATAATCAAGCTATTTAGGTAGAATAATAGGTAAGATAGGTAAGATGACTGTATATAAAATTACAGTAGCCTCATGTACAAAGCTGTAGTGGATGGAGAGATATGGAGCCTGAAAGTCATAAGTTCAAAACATTGTTACTCTTTTGCTTGTGAGTGTAAAATATATTTATTGGATATGACTTTAGAACACAAAAAAATGTAAATAAGCAAAACCGTGCAGGAACATTTGTGAAGTCTCTGAGAAATAGTATCGCCTCCATCAGATCCTGCATACATGACCTCACATCTGATCTCATTATTTCCAGGCTAGAGAACGGCCTCTCTACACTAACTTGGGTTGGGGGCAAAGCGGTGACCACAGGGGCAACATCTCTAACAATGTCAGGGTATAAAGGAACTGCCTCAGCCACAGTCAGTTCTGATGAATGGTTGATCTTCTACTTCTTTGAAAGCAGGTGAAACATTTAGCTGAACTCTGTTTGCCCTGGGAGCAGAGTCTTTTCCCCTGGGGCAGCGCTTTGCCTGCTCCATGTCATCAATTACACTCCTCATGTGATGAGACTGAAGATATGGGAACAGTAGCACCGGCCGGACCCAATTCCTCTTGCTCTTTGCATTGAACTAACCGGACCAACTTATTATATATTTTGGGAGTCGGAGTCGGTCCCTTTTGTGATGACTCCGACTCCTGCAAAAAAAAAGGCACCGACTCCACAGCCCTGCATCTAAATATCAGATTTTGGCTGCTAATTAAAGTGAACATGTTACGTTGCGACCCAACAATTGCCAGAAACCCATTTGGGGTGAATCTTTGGTTGTGGCAACTTTACTAGTCGCAATGCAACCGTGTTTACATTTATTAGCAGCAAGAAGCCACAGTTTAGGCGGGCGATATACCGGCTACCGGCTGTGCAACTCATCATAGCCAAAGTCAGATGACGGATTTTAGCGAGACATACAATGCGGATTTCGCGTCGAATTCCTCATTTAAATCCTTGTGTATTCCGGCGCCCATTTCTGCAGCACGGATTTTCCACAATGGAAATTTCAAATGGGAAAGTGGGAAAAAAAATGAACTTGTTCATTCTTTTGAGCAGATCCTTGTCGGATCCCGCTCTGGGAGGAATGACTCTGGTTGACCCCATTGCCATGAGGCTAACCCACATCAGAAGCAAACATCGCTTCTATTAGCCCCTTAAAGGGGTTGTCTCACTACAGGGGTCGCTGCTTTTTATGTTAAAGATCTTGTAAAAACAAGTCACTTTGCAATATGTGTCCATTAACAGTGTCCTACCTATTCCTAGATATCCCCTCTTGTATGGGCTGCATCAGCTCCTCAGGTCACTACCTACCATTCACTTGTACAGAGACTGCTGCTCACACTTTTCAGGAACTTCTCTAATGTACATCGGTGGCAGAATATATCTATTGAGGTATCATGAAGAAAGGTAACCGATGGATACTGAGACTTAGCCCCCGTTGCTTAATAGAGTAAACATAAAAAATGGAATATAACAAAAATATTCCTCTCTTATTGAAGTGTCCCTTTAAAAGATTAAACTTAGTCCTACGTCGACTACATGTGCTCCACTTCCTGGAGGCATACTTTTTCCCTGTGGGACTCAAAAGCATAGTCTACGAGGCATTTTTAGTCCTGCAGGGAAAGTGTATACCGCTAAAAAAATAGAGCAAACGTAGTCTATGTGGGACTAAGTTTGCTTTATTAAAGGGACACTTAAATTAGAAAGCAGTATTTTTGTTAAAACCAATATGCCTGGATAAAACAAATTTAAAAACATGTGACAGTATTTTTTTTTCAGCAGTCCTATGCAATTAAAAATTGCATATCAAATCTTGTCCTGTGATAGAAAACAGACAAAACTTCTGAATGACCAGGTAGACTGATCTGACTTACTGTATGTAGGTACTACTTATTTCTATGTAGTCTCATTACAAATAGTAGGTAATGGCACAATGGTTGCTGTATTGTTTTCTGGACAGCGATAGATGAGGTTAGAGTAGACCAAAGGGCAATGACAAAAGCAATACATGACAGGATAATAAGTTCATCTTTTTCTGCAGTGAGGAAGTTTCCAGCTTTCTTTACACTTACCAGGTCCTGCTGATAACACTTAGGCCATGTTCACACGGCTTAAAATGGGCCGTATTTCGGTCCGTAATTACGCGCCGGAGTGCGCCAATTACGGGCCGAAAATGGCCCATTCATTACGGTAATTCACAGTTCTCGTAGAGAACTGTGAATTACGTCTCCTCTCCCCGCCCGACGAAGCCGCCGCGGGGGGAGATAAGTGACATGTGAATTACCAGCGGCGTATATGCGCCGCTAGCAGTGATTGTCTATGGGCCGGCGAAGTGCCGGCCCCCCGCTCACTCCCCCGCTCCCGCCCCACCCCCGTCCACACGGCGTAATTGCGGGGCGAAATTACTCCCCGCAGTTAAGCCGTGTGAACCTAGCCTTAAACCGCTTAGGCCATAGTCGGGCTAGAGGAGAACTAACAAGCATTCTCATCCTGCCTTTATCAGAGCTCATAGAGGGGAAGTCAGGGGGACAAACCAGGAAGTCATATGACAAACCAGGAGGTCAAGACAAACCAGGAAGTCAGGTGGACAAACCAGGAAGTCATATGTATATAACCTCTATATGTCATCCTCTTAAGGCACAGTCAATAAAATGACCTAAAGCACATCCATTGCATCTTCCTCACTGGATCTCCACATGCAACTGGTGTTGCTAGGAAATTAATTTAGTGAGGTCACGACCTACCATTCGCTTGTACAGAGACTGCTGCTCACACTTATCAGGAACATCTGTAACGTACATCGATGGCAGAATATATCTATTGAGGTTTCATGAAGAAAGATATATATATATATATATATATATATATATATATATATATATATATACACAAGGGATTTGTATATATACAAGGGTTTTTGATAGTGGTAGTGTCAATTAATTTCTATGTGGCTGTGGCGGCAACATTGCAGTATCTGTCAGTTTACCTTTTTTTCAATATACACCAATGGAAGCCTCAAACATAAGCAAAATGGCCCCTTATATAAAAGCTATTTATGTTTCACTTTATACAATGTATCATCAATAATAGCTAAAGGGGTTGCCCATTTAATAAAAATACATGTAGATAGGGCTAGGGTGGGTAAAATAAGAACTAAAATTGATACTTACCTATCTGTTCTCCGCTGCTTCTATTGTTAGTGAATGGAGCTTGAGAATCTCCGAAAAGAACCCGGAAGTGAAGAGAAGTGGATCACCAAGGAGCTCCGGCAGCAGGGTACAGGTAGGTAAGCATCAATTTTTGTTCTATTTTTGCCCACCCTGACCCCATTTATGTGTTATTTTTTACAGGGAGCTCTGGAGCAACTGTGACGGGGGACAGAAAGGTAAATATCAGCTTTTTTTTTTTTTTTTTTATTTCCCATTTTGTCCCCATTTTTTTTTTTTTTTAGATGAAAACAACTTTAAATAATAGATCATAGGTCATTCATATAATTTAATACATTAATCACAAAAATTTGCACATTCGCCTGTGTGAGGGGCTACACGTCACAAGACCACGCATACTCTCGACTTTTTGGCGGCAGAATTTGTGGAGGCCACGTCTTTTGATTCCAGTCGACCCGTAGAGGTCGCGTGTGTGTTGTTGGCATCTGTGGGTGACTCTTCTTTCTCTGTCTTTCTTGGGTTCTGTGGGGTCAACATGGTGGAGTCTCTTCCCTTGACCGGGCTGTCTCCATTTGTGTTTGGATTATTTCCTCTTTGTTCCGTCAGATCTGTATAACATTCATATAACAATTAGAATTCAGAATTAAATTTTTTTTTCTTCACATCCCCTTCCCCCTCTTTTTTTTGCCCTCCTCCCTCCACCCAACTCACCAAGCTATTTCATTACCAATTTTGCTTTACCCTGTAAATAGATATGTTTCAGTCTCCTCTTTGTATCATATGTCAGGAATGTGGATGTATACTCGTGAGACTCCATAAACAATAATAGTTTACAATAAATGAAATTAATAAAGTATAGAAAAATATTTTTTACTATTAACCAGTTCCTGACGGGAAAAAAAACTAAACAAAGTGTCAACACAAAAATTAACATTAAATTATTATTTTTTTTTTTATTGATATGCATTAAAATACACATTAATAACACACAAACATATACACCCAATAAGACAAGAAAGGGCAGCTCATTAAGCCCAAAGATGAGGATATACAAATTAATAAAGAATATTATTAACATCTAACAAATGCATATAGGATAGAATATCATGTAAGTCATAAATATGATTAGAAAATACTTAAAGAGAACTTGTCACATAGTTTATGGCCCCCTTGCTGAGGACAGCGCAAGCCAGTGTCAGACCTGCTGTTTCCAGCGCTGTGTCCCTTATTCTGTAACATGGCGTTTTAGAGCATTTACCCCTCAAATCTTATTCATGAGCAGGTGTTAGCCCCACCCACCAAAGGATAGCCCCACCCACTGACAGTTATTCACATGTTTCTACCTATTCAAAGTAATAGAGTTATCAGTTGAGGTGGGCGGGACTAGCCTCAGGTGGGCGGGGTATGAAAAAAGGACTCTTTAAATGACTCTTTTCTGGCTGAAAACTGCAGATTTGAGCATTAAATACTCTAAAACTCCAGCATCTTACAGAGTAAGGGACACAGCGCTGCAAACAGCAGGTCTGACTCTAGCTTGTGCTGCCCTCAGCAAGGGGGGCATAAACTATGTGACAGGTTCTCTTTAAAGGGGTTGCTTCGCTACAAACAGTGCTTTTTATACTAAAGATCTTGCAAAAACAAGTCACTTTGCAATATGTGTTCATTAACAGTGTCCTACCTATTCTTAGATATCCCCTCTTGTATGGGCTGCATCAGCTCCTCAGGTCGCCATAGCTACAGACCTGTTCGATCTCTCATGATAGGCTGCCAGCACTGGTTGCTATAGCTACAGACCTGTTCTATCTCTCCTCATTGGCTGCCTGTGTTGGTCGCTATAGCTTCAGATCTGTTCTATCTCTCCTGATAGGCTGCCAGCACTGGTTGCTATAGCTACAGACCTGTTTGTTCTATCTTGATAGGCTGCCAGCACTGGTTGCTATAGCCACAGACCAGGCTTCTACTGGAGCCTAGTAGAAGCCAGTAAACACGCCCCTGAATTCAAAGTGAAACCAAGCAAACAGGACTGAGGTGAGATGAATCAATGTAGTGAGACAACCCCTTTAACCTATAGCAATGTAAAGAAGGGCCAGGAGCACACCACCCAACGCAAGTTTCATTCCTTTGATAAAGCGCAACTGTGAACCTTGCGTTGGGGTGGCGTGCTCCTGGCCCTTCTTTATACTGCTATAGGTTAAGTATTCATTATTCATCTTTGTGACTTATATGACATTCTATCCTATATACATCTGTTAGATATTAATAATATTCTTTATTAATTTGCTCGTTATTCTACCATTTTTTTCTTTGCCTTTTTATTCATGTTAGGCTTTAACTTTAGTAATTTTTGCTTTCTTTTTTTTATATAAGAAAAATTCAGCCCACTACATACCTCCTTGCTCCCCCTTTTCTGCCTGCTATGAGGCGGTGCCCTAGGCGGTCGCCTACCCGTTATCCCAGCCCTGCTGCTTATTGAGCATTGGATGTTCAATGATCAGGAAGGCAGGGACAGTAATAAACCATCCTTCTCCATGGAGAGCTCAGCTTAGGGAGCTTTCACACAGCGCAGTTCTGGTGCAGTTTTAACTGCGCTCCAATTAAACTGCCTCTATTACCAGCAAGCTTCTTCAGTTGTCTGAATTGTTCAGAAAGGTGTTTCAAGTAAGTAATCAATTACTGTGCTGGAAATCTTGTGGATTACAAACACATTACAGGCAGTCCCCGACTTACGTCGTTCCGACTTATGTCTGTCCCCTAGTTACGCACGGGGCCTATCGGAACGACTCAAGCCAGGCACTGCCACTTCAGCTGTACGCGACTCCTCTGGGAGTCACGTACAGCTGAATCCTGAGTACCTGACAGCGTCCGGGCGCTGCTGTGGCCCGTGCACCGGCGGGGATCGCTTCGGCTGTATGCGACTCCTCCCGGAGCGCATACTGCGAAAGACTCTATTGCGGAGCAGAGAGCGAGCGATCCCTTCTGCACAATAGGACTCCGGAAGGCCGCAGACCTGCGACATTCCGGAGTCTCCGTCACAGGCAGCGCGCGATGTCATCACGCTGCCTGCACGGCCTGATGACATCACGCCCCCTGTGCCAGAAGACGGAGCCTGAGGTAAGCCTCGGAGCAGCGGGGGAGTGAGGTAGGTATTTGTATTTTATTTTTAATAAGCCCTGTCTGCAGCTGCCTATGAGGGGACCTATACTTGCTTATTATTGCCTCTAAATGCCTATAAGGAGAGTCCTGCCAACTCTACATTCAGAACGGAGAAGTTTCAGGGCTCATTTAAGACATAGGTATGGCTCCCAGAGGTGGGACCCGTACCCAAAAAGACATTGGCATGCCATCAATGTCTGTATTGAGACAACTCTTTCTGAGGCTCGCTCGTGGCTTGCTACGAGCCAGCCTCAGAGAATGGGGAGAGGGCTGAGCTTGAGCAGTTCTCTCGTTCTTTTCTATGGCAGTTATGAAAATAGACGAACAAGTGTGCTAGGTTATATTCAGAACTTTCATAGAAATGAGTGGGGGGAGAGCTGCACAAGCGCGGCAATACTGTCATTCTCTGTGGTCGGCTCGTAGTAAGCCAGCCTCACCAAGAGAGTTTTTCAAATTACGAGACCTCATTAAGGTGTTATAACTATATTACAATTTAGGCTATGTTCACACGGCTGATTTTGGGATGGATTTCAGTCCGCATTTCGCAGCGCACTGCGCGCAAATACGGCTGAAATCCGTCCCAGTCATTACGGCAATCCACAGTTCTCATAGACAACTATGGAGTACGTCTCCTCTCCCCGCTCGCCGTATTTCGAGACATGTCAATTATCCCGGCGGGATACGCGCCATGGACAATGAAAGTCTATGGGGCCGGCGAGCTGCCGGCACCCCCGCCCCCGTACACTTGCCGTAATTGCGGGCGAAATCCATCCCGCAATTACGGCGTCAATCAGCCGTGTGAACAAAGCCTTACAGTGCAGTGCCGCTAGCCTATTTGCCGCCTATTTTTGAGGACGGTCGCTGCTTACCATAAGAGGGGAGGGGGCGCAGTCCGGACTCATACTGATACTCACTGCCCTCGATTTACAAGTCCGGGCTGTCGGCATCTAACTCTGCATGGCCAGGAACTGGTTGATGGTGATCCGATGCGTTTCGGCGTAGCGCAACATCTTAATATGGGGGGAATTTCCGCCACCCCCGGCCTGAGTGCGATATAGCCAGGGCCGGGGCGATGGGTAGGCAAAGGTAGGCAACCGCCTAGGGCTCCACTTCAACCCAGGCAGGAAGGGGGTGCAAATAGGCATGGAGTGGGCTTAATTTTACATTGGGAGGGGAGGAGTGGGGCGCTACATGCCTTATTTGCCTAGGGCCCCAGAATACCTTGTCCCAGCCCTGAATATAGCCTACAGACAACCTGGGCCTTCCTCAAGCAGTTGGGTTTCATAAAGCCACTTAGGTAAAGTGTAAAGCAGGAGAGAATGTTCCTTGTCGTATCTTGTACAAATACTTACAGGTTCCTGAGGCTTCTTTTGTGTTTGCTCTGTTCTGCGTGTTCAGTGTTCTCTGCGGCCCTACAGACGTCTTCATAGAACATAAAAATAGACAAAAGGTAACGTTAAAAGTTGAGTGCATTCCTAATAAAAAAAAAAAAAGAGATAATTAGCAAAAAAGATAATTAGCATTGGTTTACCACGTATGACATGTTGCCTGCTATTTCACAACCAAGAACTACTACTCATACCCACTTTCCATCCTCAGGGGCACCATCAGGGCAATATTGGCAGTACTTATGTCAGGAGCCATGATCAATATTTTTTATAAGAAAAAAAAAAAATCGCACCCTGCTGGTGGTGCAAGACAGGAAGATAGGAATTTGTATAGGTAGGGGGCCTTAATGCTTTGGTTGTATAGGAACCTGAAATGACTTATGGCATCCTTGACCATCCTTATACAAAATATTACTTTATTACGAATGGCAGGAATCCTCGTGCCATTTCGTCTTCTTCTGCTTACTAGATTGCAATGCCCGGAGCAGCGACAGCTTCAGGGAGCGAGGAAAGGTGAGTACTGTTAGTTTTTTATTTTTAATTAGCCCTATATAGTGCTGGGGGACCCATAACATATCTATAAGCTGCCTATATAGTGCTGGGGGACCTATAAGCTACCTATATATGTGCTGGGGGACCTTTAACATATCTATAACCTGCCTATATAGTGCTGGGGGACCTTTAACATATCTATAAGCTGCCTATATAGTGCTATGGGACCTATAAGCTACCTATATATGTGCTGGGGGACCTATAACATATCTATAAAACTACTATATATGTGCTGGGGACCTAAAAATATCTATAAGCTGCCTATATAGTGCTGGGGGACCTAAAGCTACCTATTTTATTGCTGGGGGACCTTTAACATATCTATAAGCTGCCTATATAGTGCTGGGGGACCTATAAGCTATCTATATATGTGCTGGGGGACCTTTAACATATCTATAACCTGCCTATATAGTGCTGGGGGACCTATAAGCTGCCTATATAGTGCTATGGGACCTATAAGCTACCTATATATGTGCTGGGGGACCTATAACATATCTATAAGCTACCTATATATGTGCTGGGGGACCTAAAACATATCTATAAGCTGCCTATAGAGTGCTGGGGACCAATATGCTACCTATATATTTGCGGGTGGACCTAAAAAATATTTATTAGCTGCCTATATAGTGCTGGGGGACCTATAAGCTACCTATCTATGTGCTGGGGGACCTATAACATATCTATAAGCTGCCTATATAGTGCTGGGGACCTATAAGCTACCTATATATGTGCTAGGGGACCTATAACATATCTATAAGCTGCGTATATAGTGATGGGGGACCTATAAGCTGCCTATATAGTGCTGGGGGACCTATAAGCTATCTTTATATGTGCTGGGGGACCTATAACATATCTATAAGCTGCCTATATAGTGCTGGGGGGCACCTATAAGTTACCTATATATGTGCTGGGGGACCTATAAGCTATCTGTATATGTGCTGGGGGACCTATAACATATCTATAAGCTGCCTATATAGTGCTGGGGGACCTATAAGCTACCTATATATGTGCTAGGGGACCTATAACATATCTATAAGCTGCCTTTATAGTGCTGGGGGACCTATAACCTGCCTATGTACCTACTGAGGGACATATAACCTATACACCTACCTACTGGGAGACATATGAACTATATATCGTTGTGAAGTCGCTAAGGGTGCTATCACACGGTGCGTTTTTGATGCGTTTTTGCCGCGTTTTTGTGCAGGAAGGCACAGCAATTAATCGCATCAAAAACGCACCGTGTGATAGCACCCTAATAGTCGCTAAGCCGATTGTTAAGGCCTCAAGTCGATTGATAAGACCTCAGCAATCGACTCCAGGGTCTACTGCACATGTCAGCTTGAGCTGTGGAAATGGTTGATTGCTCGCCCTCTAGGAGGCTGAGTTTCGCTGGGCGGCGGGTGCTGAGTACAGTATATCGTTAGCTGAGAACTTGTGTCTCATGAGCTTATTGCATCCTGCTTCTAGCATTCAGCCCTGTTTTGTCTTTATTCCTCTGTTCCTTTTATTCTGCCCTGCGTCTCCCCTGTACTGGGAACTCCCAAAGAACAGAATGGAGAGAACACAGCACTCCCCTGTATTGGAAACTCCCATAGAGGAGAATGGAGAACACAGCGCTCCCCTGTACTGGGAACTCCCATAGAGGAGAATGGAGAACACAGCGCTCCCCTGTACTGGGAACTCCCAAAGAACAGAATGGAGAGAACACAGCACTCCCCTGTATTGGAAACTCTCATAGAGGAGAATGGAGAACACAACGCTCCCCTGTACTGGGAACTCCCATAGAGGAGAATGGAGAACACAGCGCTCCCCTGTACTGGGAACTCCCAAAGAACAGAATGGAGATAACACAGCTCTCCCCGTTACTGGGAACTCCCATAGAAGAGAATGGAGAACACAGCGCTCCCCTGTACTGGGAACTCCCATAGAACAGAATGGAGAGAACACAGTGCTCCCTGTACTGGGAACTCTCATAGAGGAGAATGGAGAACACAGCGCTCTCCTGTGCTGGGAACTCCCATAGAACAGAATGGAGAGAACACAGCGCTCCCCTGTACTGGGAACTCACATAGAACAGAATGGAGAGAACACAGCACTCCCCTGTACCGGGAACTCCCATAGAACAGAATGGAGAACACAGCGCTCCCCTGTACTGGGAACTCCCATAGAACAGAACGGAGAGAACACAGCGCTCCCCTGTACTGGGAACTCCCATAGAACAGAATGGAGAGAACACAGCGCTCCCCTGTACTGGGAACTCCCATAGAACAGAATGGAGAACACAGCGCTCCCCTGTACTGGGAATTCCCATAGAACAGAATGGAGAACACATTGCTCCCCTCTACTGGGAACTCCTAAAGAACAGAATGGAGAACACAGGGGAGCGCTCTTCCTGATATTTTGGCTGAATTCTTTAGACTTTCCCATGATGTTACACACAGAAGCAGCGTGTTTCTGGTGTGCATAAAAAAATCCTCTACAGCTGTGTCTCTAATTAACTCAGATGTTGCCAATAAACTTGTCACAAGCTTCCAAAGACCTGACCTCATCATCTGGGCCGTCCCAAATTGTATAAAGGCAGAATCCAGTGTATGGAAACTGCTGACTTTGCAAAAAGTAATAAAAATGCCTTAAACATTCTCTCTCTCATTTTTCTGCATTTGGGAAATAGAAATAATTTCGGTTGCTAATTGACCTAAAACGGGGAAGGTTTATTCCAATTTCATGTCAGATAGTGAGAAAAACATGAATGTGTCTTTTTGTATAGTGGATGGGAACTGCTGGTTTCAGCTGTATATTTTAATACAAAAAAAAACTCTGCTCAAAGTCCATAAAAATCCTTTGAAGTAATCCTTCATTCATCGGAAACTACTTCAAAGGGTAAAAATTTGGATATCACAGATTGCAGGTTGGAATGCTCACCGATTCTGTGCTGAAATCCAGGGAAAGATCCGTTGTGTGAATGGGACCCTATCTATGGGCATAACTATAGTCATAGCACAATGAGGAACCCATTTAGGTGAAGAACATTGTACCTTTTTGTGGGGAATAACAAGTCGGTGTATTTCTGCTATCTAGGGCTACTACGTGGGTTCTCTAATTCATGGCCATATTATATATACCTTTAAAGGGAATGTGTCATCAAAAAATTAGTCATTGTTTAACCCCTTAACGACCTTGGGCGTATCCATACGTCCAGGTCGTTTGGGGGTTCACGCACCTGGACGTATGGATACGTCCTGAGGATCGCGCGAACTCTAAAGCAGAGTTCGCGCGATCGGCGCGGGGTGTCAGCTGTATATTACATCCCGCAGCGTCGGCCCCGACCCCGGATCGCTCCGGGGGGGGGGCTGGTTAACCCCTTAATTATCGCGACGATCGGGTCGCAATAACTAAGAGAGACGCAGGAGGAGATCGCTCGATCCGTGCAGCTCCTGCCCTCTGACAGACAGCACGGAGGGCAGAGAATGCCGCAGAGAATGCCTTCCGGGTTGTCTGTGACGTCACGATGCCCGGCCGTGCCCTGTGGGCATGGCCCGGCATCGTGACTGACAGTTGTCATAGGAACCAGTCATAGCAACAAGCTATGCACTGATTCCTATTGAATGAGAGATCTAAAGATCTCTCATTCAAATCCCCTATGGGGAAATGTAAAAAAATAACGTGAAAAAAGTAAAAAAAAGTGAAAAACAAGTAAAACACAAACACGAAAAATAAAATAAAAATACGTACACCGCCCTTTTCCCCTTTACAAACGCCAATCGCCCCAAAAAAGATCAAAAATAAATAAAGTACCCATATTTGGTATCGCCGCGTGCGTAACGACCTGCCCTATAAATCTGTCATGTTAATTAACCCGTACGGTGAACGGCGTAAAAAAAAAAAAAAACAATCACAGAATTAAGATTATTGTTCATCCCGCAGCACATAAAATGGAATAAAAAGCGATCAAAAACTCCTAAAAACGCCAAAGTTGTCCCAATTAAAACGGCAGTTCATCCCACAAAAAAAAGTCCTGATACAGCTCTGTATACGGAAAAGCGAGACAACCCCTTTAAGACTGACTCAGTCCCATTCACTTCTATAGGAGAGTGTTCTAGTCCTGCTCTGTAACCTGGGAAGAAGTCACTGTGCAGGGAGGTGAAAGGGTGAACTGTTTACATCTCCTCTTGTGAATGGTGGATCCTGTGTTTATCTATTCACACTGGTGTCACCTTTCAGTTTGACCCTCTTTGTGCTGATAATGAGCAGACAACTGAGAATCTTTCTCTACAGAACAGGAAGTGTCAGACTATTATTAGGCTATGTTCACATGGCGTAATTGCGGCATGTACAGTACAGTCGCAATTACGCGGGGTGATTTGGAAGTCGCGTTGATGCAGGGGGGTGCTGGCAGTCTGTCGGCCCCATAGGCATGCATTACTCGCGGCGCGTACTTGCCGCAAGTAATTGACAAGTCACTTATCTCCAAGCGCGTACAATACAATCGTATTGTATGAGCTGGGAGAGGAGGCGTAATCCATAGTTCTCAAAGAGAACTATGGATTACCGTAATTTCGCCGAGCATCTCGCCCGTATTAGAGCGCAAATACGATGCAAAACGTGCGGCGATGTTAAAATGCTGTCAAATTTTGGGCGCCATTTAAACATTTGCTGTGTAGACAAAGCCTAATTATTGCTACCGACGCTGCCGTTTCAGTTTCCTGCATTAGATAGCAAGGCTCATTTTTCTAAGGCTATGTTCACACGGTGCATTGCGGCGCATACAGTACGTGCCGCAGTACATTGTGTGTTTCGGGAGCTCGCACTAATACACATGTACTCCCGCGGTGTGTGTGTGTGGGGGGGTCGGCAACTCACTGGCCCCATTGACATTCGTTACTCGCGCCGCAAATTCGCTGCAGATAATTGACATGTCACTTATCTCCCCGCGCGTACAATACGATCGTATTGTACGAGCAGGGAGAGGAGGCGTAATCCATAGTTCTCTATGAGAGTTATGGATTACCACAATTTCGGCACGCATCTCGCCCATATTAGAGCGCAAATACGCGCCGAAATTACCCCGTGTGAACATAGCCTAAGGGGCACTATGAATTCTAGTTATGCCACTGGTTATATCATTCCATTGAGAGCCTGAAGCAACATAAAGCAACACATTTTACACTCTAATTTCTAACTTAATTTAAAAATTTATTATTTACTTATGTTTTATTGGCCCCCTTACTGTTTTAGATATATTTTAAAAAAAAAAAAAAAAGAATTAAAATACGTTTATGGATCAGAATCTACAAATTTTTATGTTAAAGATCTTGTAAAAACAAGTGACTTTGCAATATGTGTCTATTACCAGTGTCCTACCTATTCCTAGATATCCCCTCTTGTATGGGCTGCATCAGCTCCTCAGGTCTCTATAGCTACAGACCTGTTCAATCTCTCATCAAAGGCTCCCAGCACTGGTTGCTATAGCTACAGACCTGTTTGATCTATCCTGATAGGCTGCCAGCACTGGTTGCTATAGCTACAGACCTGTTCAATCTCTACTGATAGGCTGCCAGCACTGGTCGCTATAGCTACAGACCTGTTTGATCTCTCCTGATAGGCTGCCAGTGCTGGTTGCTATAGCTAGAGACCTGTTTGATCTCTCTTGAAAGGCTGCCAGCACTGGTTGCTATAGCTACAGACCTGTTCAATCTCTCATGATGTGCTGCTAGCACTGGTTGCTATAGCTTCAGACCTGTTCAATCCCTCCTGATAGGCTGTCAGCACTGGTTGCTAACCAATCAAGAACCTATTGGGACATACTTTGTATTTTAAATGAGATGTGGAAAAAAGTTTTATATTACCTCTGATGAAGCGCTAAGTTGGAGCGCGAAACGCATTAGGTCTATGTATGTTTTTAATCAGTTTAGGATAATATCCTTGCTGTTTTAGAAATAAAATTCAGAAGTTTTCTATATACCAGCCTTCATCATTGGCATTTACTTATAATCCACGTGCGCCGGTTCGCCATTTTTGTTTGTTGCATCTTCCTATCCAGCAGTCTAGGATCGCTGGAAAGAACCGTGGCTGACGAGAAAAGGATTAAATCCCATACATGTTTATGATTGTTGTGCCTCTACAATACGAGCACAACCACTTCAGGTGAGAATCTCCACCTTTTGTATTAATATATTTGAGACTTATTTCACTATTGTGCGCCCCCTTGTCTTTTTTCTTTTTTTGGCTACTGATTGCTATAGCTACAGACCTGTTTGATCTCTCCTGATAGGCTGCCAGCACTGGTTGCTATTGCTACAGACCTGTTCAATAACTCCTGATAGGCTGCCAGCACTGGTTGCTATAGCTACAGACCTGTTTAATCTCTCCTGATAGGCTGCCAGCACTGGTCACTATAGCTACAGACCTGTTCAATCACTCCTGATAGGCTGCCAGCACTGGTTGCTATAGCTACAGACTTGTTTGATCTATCCCAATAGGCTGTCAGCACTGGTCGCTATAGATACAGACCTGTTCCATCTCTCCTGATAGGCTGCCAGCACTGGTTGCTATAGCTACAGACCTATTCAATCTCTCATGATAGGCTGCCAGCATTGGTTACTATAGCTACAGACCTGTTTTATCTTTCATGATAGGATGCCAGCGCTGGTCGCTATAGCTACAGACCTGGCTTTTACTGCAGCCTAGTGGAAGCCAGTGAACACGCCCCGGAATTCAAAGAGAAACCAAGACAACAGAACTGAGGTGAGATGAATCAATGTAGTGAGACAACCCGTTTAAGTCAAGTACAAATAGATAAAAAATAGCAAAACAGCAGAGCCACATTACGAAATCCCTCCTGAGGACAGTCGGTAGCTCGCTACGAGCCGGCCTCAGACAACGGGAAGATAGCCGTGCCTACATAGCGTTCATTTCTATGGGATTTCAATGTATAGCCAAGTATGTGTCTGGGTATATTCAGAACTCACATAGACATGAATGGGGGAGAGGTGCACAAGCGCGGCCTTCTGCCTGCTCTCTGTGGCCAGGTCGTAGCAAGGTGCCAACTGGACTCTGCTGTTTTGGTTTTTTTTATATATATTTGTGCTTATGGAGACAAAGGGATACAGAGGGGAACAGAGATGTCTGCAGCAGGACGCAGTCGTTGGGGAAGGACAAGGGGGATCTGCATGGGAAGCAAAAAGTCTGGAGGGGAACAGATGAGTCTACAGGAGTATGGAGAAAGACAATGGAGTCTTCAGGGGAGAAATGGATCTGTAGGGGACCAAATGAGTCTACAAAGGGACAGAGTGGTCTGGAGAGGAACAGAGATATTTGAAGGAGGACAGAGGAATGTGAAGGAGGGCAGAGGGGTCTGCTGAGGAACAGAGATGGTGGGGACCATGTCTGCAGGAGGACAAGGTAGTAAGGAGAAAGATAATAGGGACTAGAAGGGACAAAGGTATCGGGGGCAGAAGAGTCTACAAGGAGACTGAGGGGTCTGGAGAGGAACAGAGAGGTCTGCAGGTGGACATGATAGTATGGACAAAGATAATAGGGTCTAGAAGGGATGAAGGTAACTGAAGGGGGTACAAAGAGACAGAGAAAAGGGGAACAGATGTCTACAGTAAGACAAAAGAGTCTGTAGTAGAAGAAAGGAGTCTGAGGGCAACAGGAATCTGGAGGAGGACAGGGGAACAGATGAGTCTGGAGAGGAACAGAGGGGTCTGGAGGGGAACACATGAATCTGGAGGAGGACAAAAGGATCTGCAGAGGAACAGATGAGTCTGGAGAGGAACAGAGATGTTTGCAGGAGGACAAAGTAGTATGGAAGAAATACTAGGGTCTAGAAGGTATGAAGGAATCTGGAGCAAGATAGAGAGGTCTGGAGAGATACAGAGGGTTCTGGAGCGGAACAGAGAGGACTGCAGGAGGACATGGTAGTATGGACAAAGATAATAGGGTCTAGAAGGGATGAAGGTATCTGAAGGGGGTACAAAGAGACAGAGGAAAGGGGAACAGAGATGTCTGCAGGAGGACAAAGGAGCCTGTAGAAGAAGAAAGAGTCTGAAGGGGAACAGAGGAATCTAGAGAAGGACAGAGGGGTCTAAAGTGAGACGGGTCTGGAGGGAGACAGAGGGGTCTGGAGTAAGACAGAGGGGTCTGGAGTAAGACAAAGGGGTCTGGAGAGAGACAAAGGGGTCTGGAGTGAGACAGAGGGGTCTGGAGTGAGACAGAGGGGTCTGGAGAGAGACAAAGGGGTCTGGAGTAAGACAGAGGTGTCTGGAGAGAGACAAAGGGGTCTGGAGGGAGACAAAGGGGTCTGGAGAGAGACAAAGGGGTCTGGAGTAAGACAGAGGTGTCTGGAGAGAGACAAAGGGGTCTGGAGGGAGACAAAGGGGTCTGGAGAGAGACAAAGGGGTCTGGAGGGAGACAAAGGGGTCTGGAGATAGACAAAGGGGTCTGGAGTGAGACAAAGGGGTCTGGAGGGAGACAGAGGGGTCTGGAGAGAGACAAAGGGGTCTGGAGGGAGACAAAGGGGTCTGGAGAGAGACAAAGGGGTCTGGAGTAAGACAGAGGTGTCTGGAGAGAGACAAAGGGGTCTGGAAGGAGACAAAGGGGTCTGGAGGGAGACAGAGGGGTCTGGAGAGAGACAAGGGGTCTGGAGGGAGACAAAGGGGTCTGGAGAGAGACAAAGGGGTCTGGAGTAAGACAGAGGTGTCTGGAGAGAGACAAAGGGGTCTGGAAGGAGACAAAGGGGTCTGGAGGGAGACAAAGGGGTCTGGAGAGAGACAAAGGGGTCTGGAGTAAGACAGAGGTGTCTGGAGAGAGACAAAGGGGTCTGGAGGGAGACAAAGGGGTCTGGAGTAAGACAGGTGTCTGGAGAGAGACAAAGGGGTCTGGAGGGAGACAAAGGGGTCTGGAGTAAGACAGAGGTGTCTGGAGAGAGACAAAGGGGTCTGGAGTGAGACAGAGGGGTCTACAGGATGACAGAAAATAAAAGGATCTAGAAGTGATGAAGGGATCTGGAAGGGGCAGAAGAATTTGTAAGGAGACAGAGGGGTCTAGATGGGAACAGATTTGTCTGCAGGAGGACAAAGGAGAATAACAGAGGGGTCTGGAGGGGAACACATGAATCTGGAGGAGGACAAAGGAGTCTGCAGGGGGACAGATGAGTCTGGAGAGGAACAGAGATGTCTGCAAGAGGAGACAGTAGTATAGGAAATATGACAGAGTCTAGAGGGGATGAAGGAATCTGGAGGGGGAACGAGGAGTCTGGAGTGAGACAGAGGGGTCTGGAGTGAGACAGAGGGGTCTGGAGAGAGACAGAGGGGCCTGGAGTGAGACAGAGGGGCCTGGAGTGAGACAGAGGGGCCTGGAGTGAGACAGAGGGGTCTGGAGTGAGACAGAGGGGTCTGGAATGAGACAGAGGGGTCTGGAGTGAGACAGAGGGGCCCGGAGTGAGACAGAGGGGTCTGGAGTGAGACAGAGGGGTCTGGAGTGAGACAGAGGGGTCTACAGGATGACAGAAAATAAAAGGATCTAGAAGTAATGAAGGGGATCTGGAAGGGGCAGAAGAATTTGTAAGGAGACAGAGGGGTCTGGATTTGAGCAGAGATGTCTGCAGGAGGACAAAGGAGTCTGGAGAATAACAGAGGGGTCTGCAGGGGAACAAAGGAGTCTGGAGAAGGACAAAGGAGTCTTCAGGGGGACAGAGGGGTCTGAATGGGAACAGAGATGTCTGCAGGAGGACAAAGGAGTCTGGAAATAGATAATAGGGTCTAGAGGAGACAAAGGAGTCTGCAAGAGGACAGAGGGGTCTGGAAAGGAACAGAGATGTCTGCAGGAGAACCCAGGAGTCTGGAGAAGACCAGAGGGGTCTGAAGAGGAACAGAGGAGCCTGGATACGGGCACAAGACAGAGAACAGGCTTATAGGTCCACCTTTAGCACTTCCCATCATACACACATTACTTGGAGCTGCATTGTAGATATTTTCCCTGTGACTATCTTAGTTGTAGCTACATCCGAGACATAGATTTTTGTGACATGCATTATATGGTTAACCTGCCCTCCTGGCTACGAAACCAGCATAACACTTCATATTCAGGTTCTGGACAATTGTCATACCTCTATATTTGTGCTTGCTAACCCTATTTCCCAGGCTGTCGGCTATCTATTCTTTTATACACTCTCTTGTCTATTCTCTTTGCGGATGTATACTCCTTCAGAATGCAAATGTAAACCTCATTGGATCGTGTAGATGTTTTACGCATTCTAACCATTGGTCTGATAGCAGTTTTGGGCACATTGGTTCCCACCTTACCGGTGCCCAAGTCTGCATCAAAGGGGGGGAAACAAAATTGTAAAATTCTTTCCACCCCTCCCTTCATCCACATCTTTCCCCATCCTTGGTTTTGTCTTTTTCAACTGTTCTAACTATGTAAAAGGAGATTTATGAGGCATGCTGGCACTTGTAGTTCCATGTTCCACAGTTGATACCCTGTTTCCCCCAAAATAAGACAGCGTCTTATATTCATTTTTTGCTCCTGAGAACGAGCTAAGACTTATTTTTAGGGGATTTTTTTTGTCTATGAATAATAATTCACATTTATTGTTGAATAAGTCATCAACATTATTAATATACTGTAGTGATTTCATCACAAACATCAGCATAAGCAGCCAAACTCTGAATTCTGAACTAAAAATGCACCATGTCTTATTTTCGGGGGTGTCTTATTTTCGGGGAAACAGTTTGGATACTTGGTAATTATGTCTGCAATTTTGACGGCCGCCTTACCTCTGAAGATACGAGTTGTTTATCCGTAACGCTTGATAATCTTCTCCTCCTTCTGGGACCCATTTTATGGATCTATTTACACCAACCCCAACATGTCCTTCTGCCCCGGAAGATATGGGCATTCTTCTCAGAAGGGCGGCAAGTAATCTCCGACAAAGTCAAACCTGTTAATCTCATTGGATAAAAAATAATAATTATTGACCATGTAAAAAAAATTTTTAAAAAAAATAGGTATAAAAAACTGCTAAAAGCAAATACACCGAGCAATTTTGGAGGTGTCAGGAGAAAAATAATTGAAAAAGTAAATAAAAATGTAGGTCTCGCTGAATGCAAATAAAAGGAATGTATCTTCGGGCTACAGGTGAGCATGAAGTTTTGTTTGTGACCTGTCACCCTCGCACAGTGTGAATGATGTGTAGTGACAGCAGTATGTGCCTATGGGACGTCGTGCACACATTCCTCCGGACGCGGTCTGTTTGTTAGCGTTGCTTTGACTACAGTAGCTCTGCAAGGTTTTTGGTTACCACCCCGAGTGCACCACCCGTCAGGCAGACCTGCTGTTCAGCAATGACAGAAGTGAAGAAGTCGCACGGGCTCGGCTTTCATCTTTAATCCTCTGAAAGGCGGTCATAGCGGTCATAAGCGTCTGAGCCGCAATGGAATCCTTTTATTTTTTCATGAAGACATTTGCAAAATCGAGATCGCAGCAATGTGATTGACTGCTGGCTTCCAAAATACCAAATCATATACATGGTTGAGTCACATTATTATAACCAACTGTTAATATCCAGAGTAGTAGTATAATGTTGTACCGTGTTAGCCATAGAAAGTAGTAGAAGAGTGAAATAATCCGGCGATACCTTTTACAGGCTAACTGAGTATATTTGATGGTGAGCTTTCGAGAGTACTAGCTCCCTTCTTCAGACATGGTTAACACCACGTCTGAAGAAGGGAGCTAGTCCTCTCGAAAGCTCACCATCAAATATACTCAGTTAGCCTGTAAAAGGTATCGCCGGATTTCTTCACTCTTTTAATATGCCGAGTAAGCAGTGTGTGCAGCACAGACAGAAGTTAGATGGGCTAGGATAAGGTCCTGGTTGGTTGTCACTGGTAGCTGGAGCCAACTGCATCCCACAGCTGCTTGAGGGTCCATAGAGCCAACACCACCATCCAGGAGCTCCCACAGCTGCTGAAGGGTCCATAGAGCCAACACCACCATCCAGGGGCCCCACAGCTGCTGGAGGGTCCATAGAGCCAACACCACCATCCAGGGGCCCCACAGCTGCTGGAGGGTCCATAGTGCCAACACCACCATCCAGGGGCCCCACAGCTGCTGGAGGGTCCATAGAGCCAACACCACCCTCCCGGGGTTCTCACCGCTGCTGGAGGGGCCATAGACCCAACACCACCATCCAGGGGCCCCACAGCTGCTGGAGGGTCCATAGAGCCAACACCACCATCCACGGGCTCCCACAGCTGCTGGAGGGTCCCTAGAGCCAACACCCCCATCCAGGGGCTCCCAGAGCTGCTGGAGGGGGCCATAGAGCCAACATCACCACCCATGGGCTCCCACAGCTGCTGGAGGAGCCATAGAGCCAAAACCACCATCCAGGGGCCTCACATCTGCTGGAGGGTCCATAGAGCTAACACCACCATCCATGGGCTCCACAGCTGCTGGAGGGGCCATAGAGCCAACACCACCATTTCCAGGGGCTCCCCAGCTGTTTGGGAGGGCCCAATAGACCCCAAAACCCCCCAAACCCAGGGGCTCCCAGAGGCGCTGGAGGGGCCATAGAGCCAACACCCCTTCCAGGGGCCCAAAATTTTTGCTGGGGGGCCCTTTATGAGCCAACACCACCATCCAGGGGTTTCTCACAGCTGCTGGAGGTCCATAGAGACCAAACACCCAACCATGGGGGGGCCCCCACGGGCCTGCGGGGAGGGCCCTTTGGGGCCAACGCCCACCATCCCCCGGGACCCCACAGCTGCTGGAGAGTCCATTGAGAAAACACCCCCACCCCAAGGGGGGCCCCCAAGCGGGGGGGGAGGGTCAATAGAGCCAACCACCCCCCATAAAAAGGGGCCCCCCCAGAGCTGTGGGGGGCCTAAGGAGCCCAAAACCCTAAACCCAGGGCTCCCACAGTGCTGGAGGGTTCTTTAAAAGCCTCCCAAACCTTTTCACCCAGGGGCTCCCACGCTGCTGGAGGATCCAAAAGAGCAAAACCTCTATCCAGGGGCCCTTAGCTGCTGGGGGGGCCCAATAGACCCAAACCCCAACACCATCCGGGGGGGGACAAAAAGGGGTGGGGGGGCCCTTTAAAAGGCTGCCCACCACCATCCAGGGGCCCCACAGCTGCGGGGGAGAGTCCCCATAGGAAGCCGCACCCCCACCCCCGGGGGGCCCAAAAAGGCTCCCTGGGGGGGGCCAATAGAGCCAACCCACCTTCCAGGGGCCCCCCACAGTTTGCTGGAGGATCCATAGAGGAAAACACCTCTTTTAAAGGGGCCCCAAAAAAGCTGCTGGGGTTTCCTTTAGACCCAAAACCCCCCCAGGGGCCCCAATGCTAAAGGGGTCCATGGGACCAACACCACCACCCCAGGGGCCCCCACAGTGTGGGGGAAACCCCTAGAAGAAACCCCCCCTTTTTAAAGGGGGTAAAAACAGCTGCTGGAGGGTCCTTAGAGCTAACAAACCCCACCCAAGGGGCTCCCAGTGTGGAGGGGCCCATAGAGCAAACACCCCCCTCCGGGGCCCCCCACAACTGCTAAAGGGGTTTCCATAGACCCCAAAAACCCCCTTCCGGGGCTCCAAGCTGTGGGGGGAACCCATAGAGCAAAAAACCCTCTATCCAGGGGCCCCAAAGCTGCTGGGGGGTCCATAGGCCAACACCACCATCCGGGGGCCCCACAGTTTGCGGGAGGGTCCATAGACCCAACCCACCACCATCCGGGGGGCCCCACACCCTGCTGAAGGGCCCCATAGGCCAACCCCCCATCCGGGGGCCCCACAGCTGGGGGGAGGAGCCTTTGACCCAAAAACCCCCTTCCCACCCAGGGGTTCCCACAGCTGCGGGAGGAGCCATAGGGCGAACACCACCCCCCAGGGGCCCCACAACTGTGGGGGTCCATCGAGCTAACACCCCCATCCGGGGGTTTCCCACAGTGGGGGGAGGGCCCATAGGGGGCCCAAAACACCCCCACCCGGGGGCCCCCACAACTGCGGAAGGGCCCAAAAGGGCCAACCCACCCACCATCCAGGGGCCCCAAAACTGCTGGAGGGCCCAAATAGGGGAAAAACACCACACCCAGGGGCCCCCAAGAGCTGCTGGCGGAGCCATGAGCCAACACCCCCATCCAGGGGGGACATCTGTTTGGAAGGCCCCCATAGGGGCCAACACCACCACCCGGGGGGCCCCCACAGCTGCTGGAGGGTCCATAAAACCCAACAAAAACCACCGGGGGCTCCCACATTTTGTGGGGGGTCCATAGAGCCAACCCCAACCACCCAGGGGCCCCAAAAATGCTAAAGGGGTTTCCTTTGGGCCCAAAACCACCCCCATCCAAGGCCCCAAAAACCTGCTGGAGGGCCCAATAGAAAAAAACACCCCCACCCGGGGGCCCCCAGAGTGCTGGCGGAGCTGGGACCCAAAACCCTCACCCTCCGGGGGGCCCACAGCTGCGGAAAGGGTTTCCATAGAGAAAAACCCCTCCCCAAACCCAAAGGGGGCCCCCACCCGTGGGGGTCCTTTGACCCAAACCCACCTTTCCGGGGCCCTCCACAGCTGCTGGAGAGTCATTAAGAGCCAACCCACCTTTCCGGGGGCCCCACAGCTGCTGGAGGCCCCCATAGAGCCCAAAACACCATCTCCGGGGGGTCCCACACCCCTGTGGGAGGGGCCCATAGACCCAAACACCAATCCGGGGGTCCCCAGCTGCTGGAGGGGCCCCTAAAAACCCAAAACCCAACCCATCCAGGGGCCTACAGCTGCTGGGGGGGCCTTTAAAACCAAACACCACCATCCAGGGCCCCCACAGCTGTTTGGAGGGGGCCATAGACCCAAACCCCACCCACCCGGGGCCCCACAGCTGCTGGAGGGGGCCTTAGAGGCCAAAACACCCTTTCCGGGGGCCTACAGGGGTGGGGGGGTCCATAGACCCAAAACCCCCAAAATTCAGGGCCCCAGGGTGCTGGAGGACCCTCACCCAACCCCCATCACCCGGGGGGCCCCCAAGTGCGGGAGGGGCAAAGACCCAACACCACATCCAGGGCTCCCACGTGCGGGGGGCCTTAGGCCAAAAACCCCCACCCCGGGGCCCCCACTGTGTGACCCGGCCCATAGACCCAACACCCCATCCGGGGGGTCCCACGCTGCTGGGGGGGCCCATAAAAGGCCAAACACCCCCCTTTCCGGGGGCTCCCAAAGTGCTAAAGGGGATCCATAGACCCAAAACCCCCAAAAATCCAGGGGCTCCCCCCAGTGTGGGGGCCCATAAAAAGCCAACACCACCATAAAGGAGGGGACACAGCTGCTGGGGGGTTTCCATGGGAGCCGACACCACTATCCAGGGGCCCCCACAGTGTGAAGGACCTTTTAGACCCAAAACCCCCCATCCAGGGGCCCAAAGTTGCTGGAGGGTCCATAAAAGCCAACCCCCAAAATTTCCGGGGTTTTCCCACAATGTTTGGAAAAAATCCATAGAGCCAACACCCATCGGGGGCCCCACAGCTGGGGGGCCAAAGAGACAACACCCCAAAACCGGGGGCCCTTTCACGGGTGCTGGAGGGTCTTAGAGCCAACACCACCATCCAGGGGCCCACAGCTGCTGGGGGTCTATAGGGGTCCAACCCCCCCACCCAGGGGCCCCCCAAAAGTGCTGGGGGGTTTCCTTTAGAGCCAACACCCCTTTTCCGGGGGCTCCCACAGCGGGCGGGAGGGTCCATAGAACCCCAAACACCACCAAAAAGGGGCCCCCCCAGATGCTGGAGGGCCCTTTAGACCCAAAAACCCCTCCCATCCAGGGGCTCCCAACAGCTGCTGAAGGATCCATAGAGCCAATGCCACCATAAACGGGCCCCACACAGGCTCAGTGGGGATCAAGTCTGAGAAATTGGGGGGTCAGGTTATTTTTTTTTTTTTGGGTTTAAATTTGATCCCCAATTTTGAATTTTACCCAAATTTGGGTTGCGAGAATGCCCAAACCTAACATTCCCCCGGGCCATAATGCTGCCACCCCAGCATGTGCTTTCTGGAAAAGGTTGCCCGGGCTGTTTTTTTTTTCTAAAGTTTTTTGCTAACTTTTTAAAATCCCTCTAGAGTTGATGAAATCGAATTGTAAAGCATTGGACGAAGGCTCAACCCTTTGCCAATCAGAACAGGGTCCAATTCTTACTACTTGATAGGATAGCTTCTTCTAACCTGACAACAGTGGTTAGAGAGGTGCAGAGACATCAGTCTGCTTTTGGGGCCCCATATAACAGTCAGGGTTAAGCAGCGGTGCATATGACATCCTGTCTGCTTTGGGGCCCCATAGCACGTAGGTTGCCGAGGTGCGTGACATCCGTCTGCTCTGAGGCCCATACACAGTAGTGTTAGCAGAGTGTGCAGTGACATCCGTCTGCTCTCGAGGCATCCTGCAGAAGAGTACAGCGAACCAGGTTGATGTAGGGACGTTAGCAGAGGTGGGAACATCCGTCTACTCCAGATCCCCATACACAGTAGGGTTAGCAGAGGTGCAGGAACATCCGTCTGCTCCAGATCCCCATACACAGTAGGGTTAGCAGAGGTGCAGGAACATCCGTCTGCTCCGTGGCCCCATAGATAGTAGGATTAGTAGAGGTGCAGTGGACTTCACGTCTGCTCCGGGGGACTCCATACACAGTAGGGTAGCAGAGGCTTGCACACAGGGACATCCGTCTGCTCCAGATTCCCCATCCACAGTAGGGTTAGCAGAGGTGCACGGAACATCTGTCTGCTCGGGGCCATCCATACATCAGTAGGGTTAGCAGAGGTGCAGGGTTCTCTGACCTGTTGTTCTGGTTTCCCCCTGGTTATTTTGGCGGTGACCTACTACAAAGGTGCATGAGGGCGCAGCGCCACTCTACAGCAGACACAACACAGAACACTGCTGCTAATGATACCCTTGTTTCTCTGTCACAGAATATGAAAGAGAGAAAATCAAGCACAAGTGTTTTTTGTTTTTTTGCACAAATGTTGTTACCAAGGAGATTGCACCGTGCAGTCATTAATAATGAGAGATTCAGCACTATAGCTCTCTATATGATATAGAGGTATTTATACTACAGATGTCCATATGAACTATTGAGTCACATTATTATGACCAGCAGCTAATATACATAGTTACTGCCTTGTGCAGCCCGGACGGCAGCTAGACGGGCTGAGAGTGACTCAATAAGGTCCTGGTTGGTTGTCACAGGTATCTGGAGCCGAGTGCATCCCACAGCTGCTGGAGGAGCCATAGAGAAAACACCACCATCCAGGGGCCCCACAGCTGCTGGAGGGGCCATAGAGCCAACACCACTATCAGGGGCTCCACACCTGCTGGGAGGGACATAGAGCCAAACACCACAGCACGGGGCACCACAGCTGCTGGAGGGGCCCTAGAGCCAACACCAACAACCAGGGCTCCCACAGCTGCTGGAGAATCCATAGAGCCCAACATCCCATCCAGAGGCCCAACAGCTGCTGGAGGGTCCATAGAGCCAACACCACATCCAGGGGCTCCCACAGCTGCTGGCAGCGGTCCTATAGCCAGCAACCACAACAACCACCATAAAGCGGGCTCCCAAGCTGCTGGAGGGATCCATAGAGCCAACACCACCACGCCGCGGGCCACCACAGCTGCTGGGAGAGGGCCATAGAGCCCACACCCACTAATCAGGGCCCCACAGCTGCTGAGGAGCCATAGAGCCAACACCATCATCCAGGGGCTCACAGCTGCTGGAGGAGCAATAGAGCCACACACATCCAGGGGGCCCCACTGCTGCTGGAGGCGTCCATAGAGCCAACACCACCATCCAGGGGTCCCACAGCTGCTGGAGGAGGCCATAGAGCAAACACCATCATCAGGGGCTCCCACAGCTGCTGGGGAGCCATAGAGCCAAACCATCCACGGGGCCCCACCAGCTGCTGGAGGGTCCACTAGAGCAAACACCACATCCAGGGGCACCACAACTGTGGAGGCTCATAGAGCCAACACCAACCACTCCAGGGCTCCCACAGCTGATGGAGGGTCCATAGGCCAAACACCTCACCAATCCAGGGAGCCCCACAGCTGCTGGAGGGCGCCGTCCATAGAGCCAACACCACCATCAGGGTCACACAGCATGCTGGAGGGTCCATAGAGCCAACACCACCATCCAGGGGCTCCCAGAGCTGCTGGAAGGTCCATAGAGCCAGCACCACCATCCAGGGGCCCACAGCTATTGACGGGCACATAGAACCAAACACCACCATCCAGGGGCCCACAAGCTACTGGAAGGGTCCATACAGCCAACACACCCATCCAGGGGACTCCACAGGCTACTGGAGGTCCATAGAGCCAACCACCACCATCAGGGGCTCACACAGTTTCTGGAGGGTCCATGAGCCCAAACCACCACCCAGGGGGCCCCACAGCTACTGGAGGGCAATAGAAGCCAACACCACATCCAGGGGCCCCACAGCTGCTGGAGGGCCATTAGAGCCAAACACCACCCTCCAGGGGACCCCACAGCTGCTGGAGGGTCCATAGAGCAAACACCACCCTCCAGGGGGCTCCCACAGCTGTGGAGGATCCATAGGCCAGCACACCATCTGGAGCCCCACAGCTGCTGGAGGGTCATAAGACAAACACCACCAATCCAGGGGCCCCAACTGTGCTGTAGGACCCTTAGAGCAACACCACCATCCAGGGGCTCCAAGCTGCTGGAGGGGCCCATAGAGCCAACACCAACATCCAGCGACTCCCAAAGCTACTGGAGGGTTCATAGAGCCAACACCACCATCCAGCGACTCCCAAAGCTACTGGAGGGTTCATAGAGCCAACACCACCATCCAGGGGCTCCACAGCTGCTGGAGGGTCCATAAAGCCAATACTACCATCCAGGGGCTCCATACATGATCAGTTGGGAGCAAGTGTGGAGTTTTAGGAGACAGGGTAATATTTGGAAGTCTTGGTCCTCCTCTTCCGACCAATGTTGGACATTTATAGCCATGTGACATGTCGCATTGTCTTGCTGGAAGAACTCAACCGCTCCAGGGAAGACCATCGGCATGTATGGGTGTACTTGCATGCAGCCTACAACGAATATTTTTTCTGCCCAGCCAACGTGTAACAACATTTTTAAAAATCTCGTAGCTTCGTTTTTAAACTTTCAAAAAAATGACCATTTAATTGCATTGGCTCTGTGTAGTGACACAGCCTTTCCCCCACCAACAGCAGCCAATAATAATACCTATAATACCTCCTACCAAGTGTCAGTGCCGTGCCCGTTAGTCTTGTACTGGCTTGCCTGGTATGGTAGGTATTATTATCGGATGCTAAAATATTCGCTGCTGTTGGTGGGGAAAAATCTGCGTCACTGCATAAACTCTATGCAACACGATCGGTCACACCAGCGAGCACACCAGGCGAACCAGTGCAAGGCAGCGAACAAAAATTGGTAGCAGAGAAGAGATGGCAAGTGTTGGGAAGAAAACATGTTAGCATTGCTGCAGAGGTTACAGGGGTGGGAGAGTCAGTGCTCAGACCATACACTGCATCAAATTGGTCTGCATGGCTGTTGTCCCAGAAGGAGGCCTCTTCTAAAGATGATACACAGCAAAGCCCACAACACAGTTTGCTGAAGACAACAGACTAAGAACATGGATTACTGGAACCATGTGCTGTGGTCTGATGAGACCAAGATAAACTTATTCGGTTTGGTTGGTGTCAAGCGTGTGTGGCAGCAACCAGGTGAGGAGCACAAAGACAAGTGTGTCTTGTCTACAGTCAAGCATGGTGATGGGAGTGTCATGGTTTGGGGCTGCATGAGTGTTGTCGGCTGTGGGGAGCTGTAGTTCATTGTGGGAACCATGAATGCCAACATATACTGTGACCTACTGAAGCAGAAAATGATCCCCTTCTTTCTGGGCCACAGGGCAGTATCCAATATGATAACGACCCCAAACATCTCCAGGACCACCACTGCCTTGCTAACGAAAATAAGGGTAAGGTGCGGATGGCCAAGCATGTCTCCAGATCTGAACCCTATGGAGCATCTGTGGGGCCTCCTCAAACGTAAGGTGCGGGAGCGCAAGGTCTCTAACATCCACAGCTCAGGATGACGTCCTTGGAGGAGGAAGAAGGATTCCTGGCTGCAACCTGTGTAGCTCTAGTGACCTCCTGCAAGACGAGTTAAGGCAGTGCTGGAAAATAATGGAGGTCACACAAAATATTGCCACTTTGGGCACAATTTGTCCATTTTCACTTAGGGGTGTCCTCACTTTTGTTGTCACTTAGGGGTGCACTCACTTTTGTTGCCAGCGGTTTAGACATTGAGGGTTGTGTGAGTTATTTTGAGGGCACCAAATTTACACAGTTATACAAGCTGTGCACTGACTACATCAAAGTGTCATTTCCTCAGTGTTGTCCCATGGAAAGATATCATACAATATTTACAGAAATGTGAGGATGTACTTACTTTTGTGAGATATTGTATGTATATAATATAGTTGACTGTACAGTATAGGTATCTATATAATATACGGTAGCTCTCCATACAGTATAGGTATGTATAGACTATAGGTGTCTGTACAGTGGTAGTATGTATAAAATATAGGTGCCCGTACAGTATAGGTATGTATATGATATAGGTGTCTGTACAGTATAGTTATCTATGTAATATAGGTCACTATATATAGGTCTGTATATAATATAGGTATCTGTACAGTATATGTATCTATGTAATATAGGTCTCCATACAGTATATGTCTGGTGTCAATTAAGGTGTTGTTCAATATAGGGTATCTTACAAATATATGGTCTCCATACAGTATAGGTATCTACATAATATAGGTCTCCATAGAGTATAGGTACCTGTGTAATATAGGTCTCCATAGAGTATAGGTACCTGTGTAATATAGGTCTCCATACAGTATAGATATATATAATATAGGTCTCCATACAATATAGGTATCTATATAATATAGGTCTCCATAGAGTATAGGTATCTGTGTAATATAGGTCTCCATACAGTATAGGTATGTGTATAATATAGGAGTCTGTACAGTATAGGTATCTATATAATATTGGTCTCCATACAGTGTAGGTTTGTATATAATATAGGTGTCCGTACAGGATAGGTATCTATGTAATATAGTTCTCCATACAGTGTAGGTTTGTATATAATATAGGTGTCCGTACAGGATAGGTATCTATGTAATATAGTTCTCCATAGAGTATAGGTATCTCTGTAATATAGGTCTCCATACAATATAGGTATCTATATAATATAGGTCACCATAGAGTATAGGTATCTGTATAATATAGGTCTCCATACAGTATAGGTCTGTGCATAATATAGGTGTCTATTCAATATAGGTATCTATATAATATAGGTCTCCATACAGTAAAGGTATCTATATAATATAGGTCTCGATAGAGTATAGGTATCTATATAATATAGGTCTCCATACAGTATAGGTATGGTATAATATAGGAGTCTGTACAGTATAGGTATCTATATAATATTGGTCTCCATACAGTATAAGGTATCGTGTAATATAGGTCTCCATGCAGTATAGGTATGTGTATAATATAGGAGTCTGTACAGTATAGGTATCTGTATAATATAGGTCTCCATACAGTATAGGTATCTATATAATATCAGTCTCCATACAGTATAGGTATGTGTATAATATAGGAGTCTGTACAGTATAGGTATCTGTGTAATATAAGTCACCATAGAGTATAGGTATCTATATAATATAGGTCACCATAGAGCAGACCTGGGCAAAGAACGGCCAGGGCCGCATCCGGCCCTCCCAGCTCGTCGGATGCGGGCCGCGCGTACGATGGACCGAGGTCTGCTAATAGTAGCGCTGACAGCCGCGCGGCGGGTATTGCTGAGAGGCCGCAGCGGGCCATCAGCGATACTATTGCTTGGTGAATTAGGCAGCGCGCAGTGAACTCCGCTCCACCGCGCCCGATGCATCTCCTCGGAGCACACAGTACATAACTCTGTGCGGGCCCAGAGCTGCCGGAGGAGCGTACCCGGCGTCATGACGTATCACGCCACCAGCCCGGGAAGGCTCTTCGGATAGAAGATGAGCGCGCTCGGTGGGAAGCAGGTAAGCCAGGGTGGGGCTGAGTATTAGTGTTTGTTATTTTTAATTTGGCCCTAAAAACTATATACCTGACAGTGGGAAACCCTAATACTATCTATATACCTCGCCTGGGGACACACCTAGCTATCTATTATCGGCATGGGGACACACCTGGCTATCTATTACCTGGCCTGGGGGACACACTGGCTATCTATGTACCTGCCTGGGGACACACCGAGCTATCTCTATACCTTCTGGGGAACACACCTAACTATCTCTATACCTGTCCTGGGGACACACCTCGCTATCTCATATCTGCCTGGGGCACACCTCACTATCTATATACCTGCATGGGGACACACCTGCTATATATATACCTGCCTGGGGACACACCTATACTATCTCTTTACCTGCGCCTGGGGACCACACCTATCTATCTATATACCTGCCTGGGGACACACCTCACAATCTTATACTGGCTGGGGACACACGTCACTATCTCTATACCTGCCTGGGGG
>JAODAL010015082.1:0-85137 GCA_025379985.1 Phyllomedusa bahiana
TGTGGATCCCCTTTTGGTAGCCAAAAATTTTAGCAGGGGAAGGTCTAAAGGGAAACCAAAAGGTTTTTTACCCCCTTTAAACCATCATACAAGGGACTGGGCTTTTGCTGTTTGGGGGCTTCCCAAATTTAACTGGCATCAGGTATGGGTTTTTAAAGAGGGACAGGATAGATGTAGGTTTAGGTTTACAAAAGGGTTGGGCGGCCAAAGGGGGTCCTAGGCTGTTTTAATTCTCGGGGGGCCCCCCAAAAAAAACACCCCCCCCTTTCCCCGGGTCTCCCAGGGCTCCGGCCTCTGCATGGGCCTGGAAACACCGATGGTCTTTCAGCTGCATGTGCCCTTTCCCCTGGACGCACACACATTCCCCCCGGGCTTCTTGGGGGGAGAGAGCGAGCGTCCCTGCCCCCCAACAGTGGTTTGGACCCGGGAGGTCCTCAACATCCCCGGGGTAACCCGGGGCCCGGGCCCCCCGGATGGGGTCCAGCCAGTCATCCAGGGGCCTGGGGGACCCCGATGGGCGCCGGGGGTAAAGCGCGGGCTGAAGAGGACGGAGCGCCGCTCGCCCGGGGAATTTTTTGGTTTAGTATTAATGTTTTTTATTTTTATAAGCTTTTTCCCGCCTCATGCCCCCATTACCCCGCCCGTGCCCTAAAAAATGCCTTTCCTGTTTGGGCCCCCAAAATTTCCCCGCCTGTGCCCCCATAAAAGCCTGCCTGGTGGCCCCCATATCCCTTTCCTTGACCCCCCAAGGGTGCCTGTGGCCCCCATATCCCCCTTTGTGGCCCCCTTTTATCTTTCCCTTTTGCCCCTATAATGCCTGGCCCGTGGCCCCCAAAATGCTGCCTTTTGCCCCTTTTATACCTGCCTGTGGGCCCCCCCCTATACTTCCTGAACCCCCTATACGGCCTGTGCCCCCCAAATTTAAAAAAAGGCCTTTTGGGCCCCCCAAACCCCGCCTTTTTTTGCCCCCCTAATAAAAAAAAACCTGCCTGTTTCCCCCAAGTTTAACCTCCCCCTTTGGGGCCCCCTAAAACCTGCCTGTTTGGCCCCCTATACCTGCCTTTTGGGGCCCCCCTATACGCCTCTTTGCCCCCCCTATACTGGCCCCAGTGGGCCCCTTTTATACCTGCCCCTTTTGGCCCCCCCTTTTTCTGCCTCAGAGGCCCCCCCCTTCGCCTCAAGACCCTAAAATACCTGCCTGTGGCCCCCTTTTTCTGCCTGTGCCCCCCATATACTGCCTTTGGCCCCCTATACCTTTTCCCCGTGGCCCCAATTATACTGCCCAGTGCCCCATATACTGCTTGGGCCCCCCATTAAAACCCTTTTTCCCCCAATTGGGCCCTATATAAACCCGCCTGTGGCCCCAATACTGCCCCGTTCCCCCCCCATTTCCGGGTGTTCCCCCCCATACCTCCCGTGGCCCCTATATACTGCCTCAGTGCCCCTATATACCTTACTCCGTGCTTTTTAAAAACCTGCCTCAGGCTCCTATTATACTTTCCCCAAATGCCCCTTTATTCGCCCCCAGTGCCCCCAATACCCGCCCTTTTGGGCCCCCCTATACCCGCCTGTCGGCCCCCCTAACCTGCCCCGTGGCCCCATATAAATTTTCTGTGGGGCCCCCTATACTTCTTTAGTGCCCCCCATATACCTAACTGAGGGATTTCTTTTACCAAAAAAAAAAAATTTAAGGAAAAATTCGGAAATTAGGGGAAAATTCCCAAGGGAATTTAGCATGAAGGGTGTGAACCGGATGGAGAAGAAAAAAGGGAAAATGAAAAGACGCTATCAGAAAAGACGTTTTCCCGGGGGTTTTCTAAAATGTAACAGGGAGGGTAACCCCCTTATTGTCTGCCCGAGTCTAATACCAAATAGTATCTACCACAAAAAGGCCCCGTATGGGGGGGTTATGTAAACAGAGCCTTGTGTACAGCTGGGTGTCACATGGGGGGGGTCGCGTTCGGTCAGGGGTCTTGGGAGGATTATTTGAGCCTTAAGTTGTAAAAAGTTTTGGTCTTGGTTTTTTAAAGGAAATTGTTTTTAGTCCCCATCCCCTTGTTTGGGGGAGATTTTGTTCCCTGTATCGGGGAATTTTTTGGTGACTGTTTAGGGGTTTGTCTTTGAAGGTGAGAAGTTCTAAAAAGTAAATTGTCATTGGGTTTTTTATTACAGTGACTGCTGAGGAGATGGCGGGATCTATGGGGAATGTGCAGAAATTAGGGACGGAAACAAAAGGTTTTTTCTCTGAAAAAAAAAATCGCAGTTCAAATGAGGGGGAAAAACACAAAGGGGCCCCCGACCCCGGGATGTTTTAGGACCCTAGCAACGCCCCTGGGTCAGGCAGAGTCTTTGCATAAACGAGTCACAAGTAGTATAATGTTGTACCGTGTTAGCAGGGGCGTAACGAAGCAGCTGCCCCGGGGCCCATGTCTTAGGGGCCGTGCCCCGGGGCAGCTATGCTTCGCTCCCCCGGTAGTCCTCCCGCGCCGCCCACAGCGCATAACCCACTGCCGCGGACCGGAGCTGGGGGCCCCCCGCATACCCCCCCTGAATGTTTAAAACCCCCCCGGCCCCCAGCACTAGGCGGACCCCACGGTTGCTGGTGCAGGCGCCGGACCCAGTGTTGACTTGGTTCGGGGTTGATGTCAAACTTGTGCGCCCCCCGCCGAGACAGGGCTGCCGGGAGCGCAAAAGGGGCTGGAGTGGTGAGTAAGTGCTTTTTCTTTTTTATTTTATTTTTTAAAAATTAATGATCCTGCCCCGCCTGATATAGCCCCTACTAGCCTGGGTTTTAGCCCCTACCTACCCGCCCGCTGCCTACCTGTATATAGCCCCTACCTACCTACCCTTCCTGCCTTATATAGCCCCTACCCCCTGCCTGTATAACCCCCACCTACCCGCCTGCCCGTTGTTGCCCCCCCCTACCCGCCTCCCGCTATAGCCCCCACCGCCTGCCGTAATAGCCCCCCTACCTACCTGCCGCCTGTTATAGCCCCTACCTGCCTGCCTGTATAAGCCCACCTACTTTCGCCTGCCTGTATATGCCCTCCTACCCACCTGCTGCCTTTGTACCCCCTACCTCCCTTTTCTGTTTATAGCCCTCCCTACCTGCCTGCTGTTATACCCTCCCTACCTACCCCCGCTATAGCCCTACCTCCCTGCCTGTTATAGCCCCTACCTGACCCCCCTGTCTTATATAGCCCCTCCTCCCGCCTTATATAGCCCCTACCTCCTCCCTTTTATAGCCCACCTACCTACCTGCCTGCATATAGCCCCCAAAACCTACCTGCCTTAATAGCCCACCTACCTCCTTATTTTCCTACCTACCTGCCTGCCTGTAATACCCCCCCCAAAAGCCCCCGGCCTATATATAGCCCCTTAGCTTTTTTATGCCCCCCTGCCTGTAGGGGCCCCCTATAGCCACCCTAAGGCCTGCCTGCCTAATATATGGCCTTATAGCTAAAAAAACCCTACTTCTACCTAATGGCCCCTATACCCTCCCTGCCTTTATAGGGGCCCCTTCCTTAACCCTGCTTGACTCATTATGGGGCCTATAGCTTCCTAAAACCCTTCCTTTGTGGGGACCTTTGCCCCCAAACCGGCCTATCTAAAAAAGGACCCCCTATGCCGGGGGGGAGGGGTGAAGTGCTGGAAAATGGATTCTAAAATATTTATGTCTTAAAACTGCAGGGGGAAATGGGCCGGGGCGTATCATGGTGGTCGGACAGTTGCGAAAATAAAGGAAAAATCAACAACTTTCAGAAACTTACCTGTGAGTAACAAAAGTAACTACACTGTAATCTTTTTGTCTGCGGTTGTGTACACTGGTGTCTACCACTTATTCACCCATATGGTGGTTATTTCAGTCTGAGAGCCTGTGTACACGTTATCTACCACTATTGGTTACTTTATGGTGGATATTGTCTTTTTTATGCTGATCAGTAAAAAGTTTTGGGGGGGTTTATTCATCATATGTGGTGGAATTTTTGGTTGGTTTGGGAGTATAATCAGGGCC
This sequence comes from Phyllomedusa bahiana, assembly GCA_025379985.1. Classification (NCBI taxonomy): domain Eukaryota; kingdom Metazoa; phylum Chordata; class Amphibia; order Anura; family Hylidae; genus Phyllomedusa; species Phyllomedusa bahiana. The sequence goes on from JAODAL010015082.1 coordinate 4,016, forward strand.
ATATGTGCAGTGTTTGGTAATGTTGGTTTTGGTATAGTTTGGTAAAAGTATGTCAGTATTATCTTGTATTATCTACATTATCGAACTGTATGTTCTGGTAAATATTCGTGGTCGGGGAGGCGGGCGGGCAGGGGGCCCCATCCAAAAGTTTGCTCTGGGGCCCCGGCTTCTCTAGTTACGCCCCTGCGTGTTAGCCATAGAAAATAGTAGTGGAGTGAAGAAATCAGGCGATACCTTTTTGAGGCTAACTGAGTATATTTGATGGTGAGCTTTTGATGGTACTAGCTCTCTTCTTCAGACATGATGTTATACATTAAACATCATGTATAACATCATGTCTGAAGAAGTGAGCTAGTAAACGAGTCAAAGACAGAAGGTCCAGGCAGGTAGCAGACAAATAGGAAAGTCAGAAACAAGCCAAAAGTCTACCCAGAAAAGCGTACATAGAAGTCACTCTTTAAACTCATTAAAGCGCACCAACAAACTGGCACAGGAGAAAATGGAAGTTACACTTAAAAAGTCTCAGATCCCAGAACATTGGCTCTAGGAAGGCTAGGTGGCGTGTGTTTTCCCCTTAAAAAAGCACAGGTGCATGCCCTAGAGAGTCCACCACCAAGGCAGGGAGACGACAGAATGATGGAGCAGGAAGCCTGGGCGATGCACAGTGCGGCAAGCAGGTACATGAGCGCATTCACTGCTCCAAACACTGGCTGCGGCACAACCCTTAACATTGTATTACTTTTCTGAGTTTCCAGTACACTTCATGCAGGGTACCTGCCAATAAGCAGCTACCTTTCTGCTGGGAGCAGGGAATGCTCCTTCCTGGTTGCCAGTAGAGGTCGTAGTGGTTGGGCGCCAAAGCTTCAGACATTTATGAGAATATCAATCTGTTGTTTTAGGAGAACACAATAAGGTTTGTTTTACATGTAGTGTATCAGTAAAGTCTATAATTAAAGTAAAACTCATAATACACACTGCAGGTGTCATGTGGACAAAACCATGCCCACATTCATAGTGTTGTCTGCATGTGATGGACATAACTTGTGAACCAGGACTCAGAATTGCTATTTCTTTAAGCAGCAACACTTAGAGTAATATGTAGTTGCCTCTTGAATCCATTACGAGACTGTAAGGTTTCTATTTGCTGCGTTCTGCAGTTTACCTATAGAGAGCAGACTTCAGACTGATATAATATTGTTTATAATAAGGACTTTTTATTGTGTGTACAGATGTGGCAGCCATTCCTGGACTTGTGCCTGAGGTTTGAGAATAAGAATATTATGCATTTTTATTGGAAATAAGTAGTTGGTGGTTTTCTGCTATCTTCTGCTGTCTGTCTAGCCTGTCTTATTTGCCATGGGGCCCTATGAATTCTAGTTAGGGTCTTAGTCTAAGGACCCTCGAGTGCCTCCGCAACAAAAGTAGACAAAAAAGTTATAGATAGTACATGGTAGGGGTGCACTCTTTTACAGATTTTGCATTAGTTATACTTTCAGCCACTAGTAAACTCTCAAAATATCCAATTCTATGCATAAATTGATCTGTATTTCCTCACCATATGTTTTTGGTGACCAAGGTTCAATGTAAAGAATTTGTATGTTATCCTTGTATTTGCGTGGGCTTCCTATGAGCACTTCCTAAAATCATAAAGTGTAATGCTAGGTCAATTGGCTTCCCATGAAAACAGGCCCAGGATTACATGTGTGTGTCTTATATAAAGACTTCAGATTGTGAGCACCACTGAGGCAGGAAGTGTTTTCATGGGTTTGGAATATATCATTGGAAAGGATATCCCACTGTGAAAATATTTGACGTTATTTATACACAAGTACCAACATTCAGATAGTTTTGCCAATTCTATATGGCACAGGGGCTTGGCGACTTTAGGCTTGTATCCAGAGGTGAGTTTTAAGGAACTGCGTGTTACAAGGCTAGAGAGTATAATAAACTAGTTGCAGGAGTTTTATAGTTTTTTAAGGGAGCCGCATGGATCGTTATCATTTGGAATAAGAGGTTTTCCTCATAAACTAAGAAGTTACTGCTTTGACTTTAGAAGCAGAAACTGTTGTGAGCTGCAGGGAGGCAAATCCCTGTATAATGAACCCACAGAGAAAGCTGGAACTTATTTTCCAGTCATCTGGCTGCTCAATTTTTTCTCTTCCTGTCTTATTTCATTTTCTTAGAATTTCCTCTCCCGTTACAGTTCCCCTCGCCTCCCGCCTCGCTCATATTTGGGATTACACAGTGAAAACATTTGAGGGTTTCCACGGCAATGATTTAAAAACTTCCAAAGCTTATATAACGAAATGGCAAGAAACAGAAGGGATTTATTTCAGTAGAGGATAGGAGTGAGTGATGCCTTACCGTGGAGCGAGGGCTGAAGAAAGGGGTAACGGAGGAAAAAATGGGTTAAAAAAAATTCCCCACAAAAAAATTTAGAAAAAATTTTTTAAAAGTTTTAGGGCGGGTTTAGGGAAAGCTACGGGTTCCAGGGGAACCCCTTTCCACCCTCCGGCAAACCCGGGGTATTTTGGACGGCCCCCTTTTTCAATTTGGCCCCACTTTTTAAGGGTTTTTTTTGGGGGCGCTTCCAACCCAGCTTTACCCTCTTTTATTAATACACAGGGCCCCTCCGGTCACGGGAATTTCCCTAAAATTTTTGGGAAAAAAAGGGGCTTTTCTGAAATTGTTGGTAATCTTTGGTTTTTTGGGTGGCCATTTTGGGTTTGGGGGGGGCCCAATTCTTTTAGAAAAAATTTTTGTGAAAATTTTTTTTTAAATTTAAAGGTTTTTCATGGGGGTTTGTTCGTGCCGAAAGGAGTTAAGGCGAAAAACCCCAAAAATTAAAAAGCCCCCTTTTACCCGGGGGGTTTTTTTGGGGGGAAAAATTTTAAAAAAAAAAAATTTAAACCCCATTTAAAAAAAAAAAAAAAAAAAAATTTTTTAAAAAAAAAAAAAAATTTTGGGGGGCAAAAAAATTTTTTTTTTAAAAAAAAAAAAGGGGGGGGGGGGGGGGGGGGCCCCCCCAAAAAAAAAAAAAAAAAAATTTTTTTTGGGGCCGGGGGGGGGGAAAAAAAGGGTTTTTTTTGGGGGGTTTTTTTTTTTTTTTTAAAAACAATTTTCCCTGGGGATTTACAGGATTTTTGGGTTTTTGGGGAAAATTTGGGGTGCCTACCCCAAAGATTTTGGGGGTATTCCGTTTTGGATCTTTTTTAAAAATTTTTTAAAAAAAATTATTTTCACATTTTGTACTTAAAATTTTCTTTTCAGGAAGTTTTTTTTTTAAAAAAGGGCTTTTTAGTTACCAAAGGAGTTAGTATCGATCAGTATTTTTCAATCCGTCCCGAGGCACATGCTTTCAGAATATCCCATAGAATGGACTGACGATAATTATATCAACCCGTGCAATTTCTAAAAATCCAGCCAGGAACAGGACTTACACAATCCCATTTACATGCAATGTAAAAAATAATGGTGAAAATGATTAAAATGTCACTTATATTGGGTGGAAAGGACAATGAAGAACTACATTAAATGACAATGGGGCTAATATATATGTGGATTTTCTGCACACTCACATGAAATTTACCCTTACCTGCCACCAATCAGCATAGACAGAGGAGGTACAGTAAGGATAGACTTCTGGTGCCAGACCACAACTCATGACAGTCAAGAAGTACAGGATGTCGGCACATTTCTGAGCAGAGCCTTATACACATCATTTTGTTAGTACCATCGGTAAACCTCTGCCAAGTGTGCCAAGGCTGAAGCCAAGGACTACCATCACCTTTTTAATAGCATGAGTTTAAATTTGAGGTTGAGCAATCCATTTACACATACATTTCAGAGCCAAAGACAAACCACAAAAATTGTAAGGCATACCAGTTTTTCTGGAAAACATCATAGAAACCTTTGTTGATCGCTAGCTCTGCATCATTACAGTATATTCCAGCCTGGAAATTTTGCAAAGGCTGAAAAATGCTTTCGGGAACAGTAGTCAAGCATTGTGAGTTTCATTTGTTTGGGAGCAGAAAAATTTATAATAAGATTATTTAGATGGGTTCGGAGCAAATAGAACTAAGACTCCTCCACACACCTTCAAACCTGGTCTTTTAATCTTAACAAACTATCAAAGATCTTCTAACGGCTCATGTAAACAGATGGATTATGGTCGCAGTTCATAGATTATTACGAGACCATTCTATAATTTGTGTGCACCTCTGCTGACAACCCTAAGTGGGCACCATATGTTGGCACATGGTGCGTAGGATCTCCATGTGATGTGGCATTTAGGTGTGCACTTTATTGCTTGAACCAAAGCTTTTCATCATTGAACACAAATTTTATCATTTTCATCTGGATGGTAAAAATTCGAGATTTTTGGACACCTCTGGCTTTTAAGTGAGTATAGGCCTATGTGGTATTTATTCAAATGTTCATGGCTGGATTTATAAATCATTTAAAGGCATTCTACTGCTATGTTTTAAAGGGGTTTCCTACCAGATAAAATGATGGCAAATTATTAGGCTATGCCATCACTTCCTCATCGTAGTGGCTCTTGGCTGTCGGCACCCAAACAGTTTCAAAAATGAAGATGCTGCAGAGCTGATATGTGTGTCATCCCTGGGGGTCCTAATGTAGGGATTCCATCACTGGCAGATGGGGGTCTTGGGTCCCCTGATTATATGAAGCAGCAGTCAAGCATGAATCCTGCCACCCTATTCACTCGCTATAGCACAGATAATAACTGAGTTCTGTCTTCTGTTATATACATATAGTCCCATAGTGATTAAAGGGTTATTCCCATCTCATTCACTAGTTTTAAATTTGTAGGCAAAGGTAAATGTCACGGATGCCCCTGCGACCCTCGTCCCGGGTCGCAGGCGCATCCGTGCCCCACTACCGAGCGGCGCTGCGACCCGCATGCCGGGCCGCAGGCACGCTCGTTCTCCTGCCTGTCCTACAGGCTACTTACCTGACCAGGCTCCTGCTGCAGCCTCTGTCCCGCGGCGCGCGCGTCCCCGCTCCCTAGGGCGCGCGCGCGCCGGCAGTGTTACATTTAAAGGGCCAGTGCTCCGGTAATTAGCTATTGCCGGTCACTGCCCCTATTTTAGCCAGCCTCTTCCTAGTGACCTCACCGGATCTTTAGTGCCATTAGCCTTTAGAGAAAGCATTCCTAAGTCTTGTCTGATTACCGTGTACCATACCGTTGCTTCCGTCCCTCGACCACGATTCTTGCCGCCTGACCTGATCTTCTGCCTGTCCACGACCACGAACCATAGCCGCCTGTCCTGACCTTCTGCCTGTCCCAGACTACGAGCCTGCCTGACGATTTTGTACCACGCTACACCTCGGCTGCCTCCGCAAGCAAGTCACATCAGGGGTAGCGACCTGGTAGACTCCCACCGCAGCAACTCCATTCCGCTTTGCGGCGGGCTCTGGTGAAAACCGAGACCTACTTAGATTCCGCTCCCTGGCGTGGCTTACGCCATCGCTTGCGGTGGTCCAGAGGATCCACTATCTCCGACCATGACAGTAAATAAATTTCATTACCAAATACATTGCTGTTCTGATTTTGCATCATTTCAGAGCTACAGCAGATCGTAGGAGATCCCTATTGAATCGGAAGGGTTTTTGGATCCTTATGTTATGAACGTGTTTCCGCAGGGAATGAATTGTAGGGGATACAATTTTGAATTATTAATTGTTGGACAAGTTATTATTTTTTCCTTCTTTTTTTCTTTTCATTTTTATGGTTTTAAATCTATTATTTTGGGCATTGTTTTGCCCCGGGAATGATTATATTTAAAGCAAGGTGGATTTTTACACCCCCCGACTAAAAACATGTGGTATTTCATGCAATATGGTCATGCACACCTGTTTTGAGAAGGAATGGGTGATCAAGTAGAAAAAGGACTATAAAGTTAATGTCCCTTAAAAAAAAATGTACCCCAAGCTCCCCAAAAAAAATGTATATAGGAAAAAACTTATTCCTTTATTATACAAAATTGTGATTTTGATTTTTGGTAATAGGTCATTATGTCGGATTACTGCACAGGTAAAAAAATCAGTTGAACGATGTTATGAAAATGGAGATGTCAGGTGATATTAAATGTCAGATTATACCGAATTTCGGCAAGAAAGCTTTATAAAGTGACATCTAGTAATTTCAATGGAGGAATTTAAAAAAAAAAGTAAAAAAAAAGCGTCAGCGTGTATGGGGTGGAGGGAAAGATGTGAAAAGGCCTAAGATGGGGAAAACCCCAGGGAAGAGGCCAATAAAAGCGGGGGGGAAAAGGAGATCCCAGACAGTGTTAAAAAGGTGTGAGGCACCCGGGCTTTTGGGTAGTTTAAAAAACAATAGACTGTTGTTCCTGCCATGGTGGTGTATAAAATAGAGGATGTTGGTGGGGGGGAGGTATGGGGTATTTGCAGGGGGGGCGCGTGCCCCCCGTTGTCCGTGGTAAGCACCTGCCCCCCAGGTTCCCCGGCCAGAGGGAGGTATGGGGGGTTTGCAGCGGAGGCCGACTGCGCCCCCCTCATTGTCCCCCGGGAAACACCCCCCCCCAGGTTTCCCCCGTTACAGCAGAGGGGGTTATGGGGTGAACTTGCCATTGCCGGGCAATTTTTCCTCCCTCCAGGTTCCCTGGTATCCCTCGGCGGGGGCCCAAAAGAAATTTTAGGGCCCCCCAAAAGCTGAAGCCCCGGGCCTTTTGCTGATGAGGGCCCCCGACGCCTACAAGCCCAAAAAGGCCCTGCAAAAAAAATAGCTAAAGGGGGCCCCAACTACTACAAATAGGGACTTACCGACACTAGCTAGGAAACGCTGCCCCTTTTAAAACCCAAAAAAGTACCCCTTTACCCCGGGGATGTCGGGCCCGGGTTTGGGGGTAGGTGGCTCAGTGGGGATTGGCACTTATTAACCCCGTGACGTTCTGGGGAATTAGTTTTCAGGTCCCCAATGGGGAAATAAGTTTCCCCCTTACTCATGCCGGCTATGAGTAGGAGCCCTGCCCCCGAAACGCGTTAGACCATGATTCTTTTGGAGCTATTTTTTTCTTTTAATGGAGTTCCAATAAAAAGCTATTTTTATTGCACTATTCCTGGTCCTGTTCGGTCTGTATCCACGTTTGATTATATCAGTGAGTCAGGCTGCCTTTCTCCCTCGCCTGCCCGTCTATTGGCGCCTGGTAACGGGGGACTCATAACTTTCTGCTTTCAACGGAATTATATACGCAACCATACTTAACCCCAAAACAAACTAATGGGCCCGACAAGCTCCCTCCTATAACTGTCTGCCGAACCTCCAGCTCCGTCCCCTTTCAGCTCTCCTGATTGGCCCTGTACCCTAAAAAGCCCCAACTGTCACTCGACTCAACAGGTCACACTCAGCTTCCCCCCAAAACATGCCATCCTACTCCCTGGTTTTCCATGGCAAGCAACTGCTGTTAACATCCCAACACAAGCATAGCCCCTTACACGTGCATGTTCAGGGCCCGGATTTGGGGTAGGCTGAGCTCAGCGCAGCATTCCTCGGACATCGTTGAGGTGTCACCACGTGTTACTGCTCTCTGGAATAGTTAGTAAGGCATGGTGCACACCAATGGGAAATAAGTTTAGAGAGTCAGGGGTCTGCAGTAAACCAGTGCTCTTCTTTAATGGAGGGCCTCAAGTGCAACACAATACAGGCAAGACACTGAGTGGCTTCTCCTGTCTCCTCCCTGGTAGACAAAGGCTCTGAGCTAAAAGGAAGGCCTGGGCTTGCTGTCTCTCTCTATCAGTAGGCTTGTATGCTGGCTAAAGCACTGGTGTCCCATGGTATGTGACTGTCTGGCTCCTTATCGCACAGGTTGTCTGGCAGAGTCTCTTCTGGTGACATAGGATCTCTGGCTTGGTACCTTCCTCTTCTGCTTACACAGGCAGAGTCTCTTATGCTAACCACTGGTCTCTATCTGCAGAACACCTGAGGGTTCTGAGTGCTAACCTTTGATACAATTTCTAGATGATCTGGAATATTTTAATGTGAGAGGTGGAGATGCACAACCCTTACAACAACATTGTTACAAGTTGAGCCTCGCATACATTTGTATAGAGCTTCTATTTTGGTCTATGGGAATGACTTCGCATCTTTTCCAGACAATGCAAAGGTAACTGTCTGAGTTTTTTTCCTCCAAAACTCAACTGTGCATCTTCTAGCATAGTGGAAAGTTACCAATTTCTCAGTCAATAAGAAGCAAGTCTCAGAGTCTCTCAGTATTAGGCTATGTCTACACAGCACAGGATTGCAGTCGCATAAATACAACTATAATCCTGTGCCCATAGCCCGCAATAGAAAAACCTGTGCAGTAGCCTACACAGCACAGCTTTTCTACTGTGGGATTTCTAACAGCCAGCCCTCAGCCGGAAGATAGAACATGTTCTATCTTCCGGTGGATTTCCGCACAATCAATATACTGAGCCAGCAGGATATCCGAAAACCGACTGCAGTTTTTAGTGCAAATCTGCAGCAAAAACTGCTGTACAGCGATGTTAAAATGCCATCGGATTTTGGATGACATTTTAAAATATGCTGTGTATACATAGCCTTAGCTGCCTATGTGTTAACCCTTCCCACAGTGTAGATAGGGTAAATGTCCACAGTCCAAAGCACCCTCATCCGGGGCACTATACATATAGCACTCACTCATGGTTTTGATATGCGCCGTACACATGCACTCCCTCAGGTGAACTGTTTTTTCTCTATTTAGTAATATATGCATATCTTTGACCCTTCACTGAGTCACTTGACTTATCAGTTGGATGGTGGTATAAGGTATTAAGCAGTGTGTCTTCATGGTGTAAACCAATTGGATGCCCAATTCTTCCGAAAAGCAACGTGCCACACATCAGTAAGGAGCTTTGCAGAGATTGGGTCCCTTATTGGCAAGAGTGTAATTTCAAAGGGGCTATCACCACCACAGTTGCTGGATCTGATACCAGCAGGTGTCTCCCTTCTTTCAGAACAGTCCTTGTACTGTGGAAAATCTGAAGGAAAACATCAAATGTAAAATTAATTGGAACATGGAGTTCCGCTTCTGCCTTGCAGAAAACAGATCACTTCCATTGTCACATGTAATGCAATGGATTAAATATATGTCAAGGTATGTAGCATATTTTTTGGTTCAGATTGCTTCATCCGACAGAAGTTACATCAGAATATTCTGGGCCCCTTTTGAATAAGTCACATCCTATCTTTATGTAGAGGTTATGGTGGATGTTAGGTATAATGAAGATCTAAAATTTCTTGGCTACTAATATCTGTCCTCCAGCAGAGTGGTCCAGCAGTGATCAGGCCCATATGACGCTGAAACGTGCTCACCCTGTTTATTTGCAGCATCCTTTCATTACTGAATGTATTTATTTCCTAGTTGCAGACGTTGCCTGGAATGTAAATACAATGTACGGTAGTTTGCCTTTTGTTACTTACATTAAAATGGACCTCTCTGAAATGTATCCTGCATGCATCTGACATGTAGCGACATTAGCCATGATTAAATGCTTCCCACCTGTACTTCACATTATATATCTTGTTACATAATTAAACCAGTATGTTTAGTTGTTTATTGGCTTCATTAACTTTTCTAAGTACTGAATATTTTTCTGATCCTTTTTAGCCCTACAGCTCATCTGTAAACTATTCCCTTTTGGTTGGAGAGGCAAATTCAAATGATCGAGTAGTACAACAATGTCTCCTAGTGGACTGAAGGAAAACTACAAAACTACCAACAGCAGTTCAAGTTCATTTTGACTTGTCTATCTTTCTTGAGATTAACAATAATTATTATCTATATAAAAACCTTGGAGATAGTTGTAGACGGTTATAATGAATGTGCACTTTTTGCATGTTTGAAGAATGGACAATTTTTGCACATTCAATGTTTTTGGCTAAGGTCCTAGTAACAGTCCATGGAGTCAGTGGGTACTGACACGGTGGACACCAGGTATTTGTTGATCCTCTAGGCCACCATAAGTGAAGATGGTAACAGAACACGCCAGGGAGAGGAGTCTAGGGGGCCTCTAGTCTTCACTGGAGCCCACCGGATGGGCTAAGATGTTGGGAGTCCCCAGGTCGCGATCTCTGATGTGGCTACTAGCAGCTGAAGTGCAAGATGGAAGGACACCAGGTATGGGAAGAGGTCACAGCAGGTTTAGCTGTATATGGGTAGCAGAGTCCCAGACCAATAACAGACTGGTGCAGCAGCAGGAAACAGCAGTAGCAAATGCTCTGGTAAATCAGAGGTTAACATAAGTAAGACTGGAAGCAGCAAGCACACAGCAGACAGGGGTCAGGATCACAGAAATAGGACAACGAACTGACACTTGGAGCAGAGGCAGGAAGGTCCTTAAATCACCGGAGGTCACAGGTTATTGGACAGGTAATTGGGCAATGAGTGCTGCTGCACGCACACCCTAGGGGTTGCGCATGCATGCACAGAAAGCCACAAGGCGCGTGTGTGGGACGGATTGCGGACCAGAGCAGGAGCGAGGATAGGTGAGTTAACAGCAGCGGGGACCAGAGATACAGTGGAGGCACGGGCATGGACCGCGGCATGCACCGTGACAGTAATATCACATTTATGCCATTCCAATTGTACTATCTGTTAGAATACTGTGAAAACTGTACCCTGACAGATACCTCTGCAAGGCTGTGACAGGAAAATTTTGACGTATAGATCTATATGCCCTAGTCACGGTCCCATCGTGGTATCTGTCGATACATTTTACAATATCTCACAGATAGAAGGTACAAACAGGATGTGGATGGGGCAAAAGGAAAAAGTCAAGAAAGCACAGCAAGACAAGCAAAGAATGTGCGAACACAGCCTAACCTACATGACTCGGGGTATCTGCATTGACCCATTCACACACCTTTTTCCATCATTTTATAAAATGTGTAAAAATAAAACTCCCGCACTATTTTCAAAGCGTTTTTTTTTTTTGTTTTTTTGGACAGTGTTTTTTATTCTCTAACATTTTACCTAGGGAGAAAAACATCAGAAAAAACTGTTTGTCTGCAGCTTATCTTTCTTATATTTCACACAGTGTATTTCTCCTATGAAAAAATATGCAATGCAGCAGTAATCCAGCAATAACCTTCGATTTCTCCAACATATTACACTTCTTCATTTAGATTTCACTGCGTTGTTGGATGTTTTACTTGCTGAATATGTGCAGAAAATGCATAAATAATTGACATGCCCTTTTGTTTTAAAAGCATTTTTTAACACATTAACACACCATTTAAAAATATACACCATATGCCCCATTGATGTGTCTTCCCATACACATCATTGGGAAACCTCAGGTGTGCTTTTTGCATGGCATGCGTATTTGGGTGTGTAAAACATGTGCTTCATACATCTTTAGACCCAGTATAAATTTGTCACAGTGGCTGCATATTTATGATACATCTGGGGCGTGTTTAGACACTTTTTTCTAACTTTATACTACTTGCTAATTGGCTTACTTTGCACCAATGATTGCACCATGGAACAGAGACGTCTTCACTCAGGGTTGTCTCACCCACGAGACCTAGGCACAGGGTTTCCAGGGCACAGTCAAGCAGGCTGGATAGTTTGTGCCTGTATGAGGAACATTGAATTGGATCCAAAGCCCCATAACTAAATACCGGGCCTCACTCAGAATCTGTTCCCACTGGAAATCAATAATTACTCGCTGACTCCAAATAGTACCTGAGCTGCCTTTCTGTGACCTTTCTGGGCAAAGTTATGGCTCATCTTAGTTTATGAGGTCAAAACCACACGCCCCAGGGTTAGGAGGGCATCAGACCATCCCAGAGGTATAAGAGGGTGTGAGGGGGTGTGACCAGCTAGGGTTAAAATTGTGTGCCTGCCAACAGTCCATGTTGTCTGCTATGGGGATATATACCACACTAGGTATTTCAGGAGGAACCAGGAACTTGCTGGCATCACACTCCCCCATATGGTCGCACAGCGGCAAAGCTAACCTCAGGTACTGACTTACTTTGTCTGCTAATAACCTTTTTTTGTATCCATACACCTGTAATTGTATGGATAACTGTATTTGCTGTATGTAGTGTCTTATTTAGTGCAACCTTAAAGGGGTTTTGCCCCGATCTCATTTCATACCTCCTGCATCCAGCTCTTCAGCTCTGTGTGCTCAGAAGGGGGTGTGTGATTTGTTTGAATTGCACATCATGTAACCCAGCAGGATGACATCACCAGGTTTTTCCTCTCTCTAGTCAAAAAAAGGTCTGTTTATTTACAGATGTACAAGTAGCTACACTGTAGCCTAGAGGTAATGCTTTTTACCTCCCGACACAAGGGACCTAGGTTCCAATCCCTGCAGGAACCAACCCCGTGGATTTTTTTCTTTGCACTGTTTGACTTATTGATAAGGAGTATAGGGGACAGGAGTAGAATGACAGCACCTGGGGTTTGAACACTCAATATCTGTCTGAGAGGAGAGGTGATTTCTGGGCATGTGCGACCAGGATTGAGGAGCTCACAGCCCTGGTCGTATCCCCTGGAGACGAGCTGTAAACAATGGATCACTAAAAGGGCAGCTAAAGCAAAAATGGTCCAGAATTTTTAATAAGGATGAATGGTGAAAATGTTTATTATTTAATTTGCAAACTTCCCACATCAATTTTACTTTGTGGCAAAACCCCTTTAAGGCAATTAAATATTCAATTTAATCTTGGGCTGCTTTTTTATCTCAATCCACGAATCAACACATCCGTGTCCTCGGTATATGCCACAGTATATGCTACCGGGGCTGGTTTCTGGCCTCATATAGTCTCAGACAGGGATTGTATCTAATGAGGAACTGATGGCAGTCTAAAGGGCTGGCAGTGCTCTGTTGATAGTGAAAATGGGTCTCTCAGCTGGTCAAGATTGTGAGCAAGTGTTATGCCATGTCAGCGGTTGTGTGGGTTCTCCTCTCTTACTTCCTGTGCCTCCCTGTGCCTGCGTGGACAAGGGGTTATACATGAAATGGTATCCAGCTGACCTTACGTACTCCTAGGGGGTACAGAACGTCACATATATGTCACATATTGGATCATGTGCCAGACCCTGGCTGGAGGGTCCTGATACATCGACCAATGAACAGAGCCTGTTTGTGACAGCCGGCGAGTGCGTTCCTTCCATGTAATATGAACACTGTCCACCTGCATGGGTTCATCTTGAGAAAACGCAGGAGCCGGGTGAGGGAGAATGGGAAGATAGGTGCAAGGCAAGGAAGACTGTGAGGCCGGAAGGACAATGTCTACTGGAGAAACTCCAACTCTTTCTCTGAAAAACATATGTCAATCCTGGTAGATAGAGAAATGAGAGAGGGCAAGTTGGTAGGTCATGACCAGTAAGTTCTTGATTCGAGTGGCGAGACCCTCCCCGAAGGCTGCCACCAAGGTCTCATTATTCCAGACAAGCTCAGAGACCAATGTGCAGAACTGAATGACATATTGGCCCATCGTGACATCGCCTTGTCTGAAGCAGAGCAAAGAAGATGCCATGATAGGCTACTACAGCTGTGGTATGTTGGATGTCAGGCTGGGGCGACTCGGCAAGAATCATGGTCAGTTTGTACTGTGGTGGAAGCCAGGTATATGTGGATCCTCTAGGTCACTGCTTGTGATTGTGTAGGTGCAGTCCACGCCAAGGAGCAGAGTCATCACTGGAGCCGGCCGCAAGGACTTAGCTGCGGGGAACCCCCAGATCTCTACCGCTGATGTGGCTACTCGTGGTGACAGCCGAAGTGCTGAACGGATGACAGCAGCAGGGCCATTCCTAGGTTAAATTGCACTCAGGGCAGGGTGAAGAAATTTCCCCCCCCCACCCATAACATAATGCGCCACAATGCAACACAGTTCATCACCATCAATCAAAAACAAAATGTACAAAAAGCTTTAACACAATGTGCTACGTATAAAACGACTAAATAATAGTCATACAGTTACCAAATAACACTGCTACACAAAACCAGAATCCCAGGCTAATAGTACCAATATCCTACTAAGACCACATATAACCAGCAAATAGTTACTGAATAATACCACCACACCGTGAGCACATATCACCACCATATAGTGACTGAATAATACACAATACCATTGTCACGGTTCACACTACAGTCCCCTGCCATGGACCGCCAGCGTCTCGTACATTCCTTGTCTTGCCTGTTTCCCTGCTTGCTGCGAGTGGCTCCTTGTACTTACCCACTAGCACTTGCTCCTGTCTCCTGGGGTCTTGTGTGCGCACTGTGCCTCCTAGGGCGCGCGCGCGGTAGCTTTTTGTCTTTTAATGGTTTCCTGCCCTGTGCACCTTCCTCTTGACCTATGACCCCTGACTATAAGAGAAAGTTCCTGCTTTTGCTCTGGGTCAGTCCAATGCAGTCCTGTGCATTGCTGTTTGTTGCAGACTTGCTGTGTCCATCTCTGAGTTCCTGCCAGCCTCTCTGAAATTTTCCCCTAGTTGCTGGTTAAGTTCCTGTGGCCCACCAGAGCTCCTGACCATATTTCTGTTGCCTTCTGCTGTCCTGTTACTGCTGTATCCTGCTGTGTTACCTGTCCTGTTCCTGCCGTCGCCTGAAGGAGTGTATGTCGTATCCAGCTACCTCTGTTCCTGTCTACCAATGCCTGTCTTCCAGGCCTGCACCTCGGCTGTCACCGCAGGGAGCCACGTCAGGGGTAGCGACCTGGGGGTCCCTGCAGCAAAGTCCGTCCCGCTTTGTGGCGGGCTCCGGTGAAGACCGGGGGCCCCTTAGACTCAACTCACTGGCATGGTTCTCCATATACCATCTCACCTACGGTGACCACAGTGGATCCACACCTGGATGTCAGCGGTCGGCGCTCCAACGTATGCTGTTGTCGCCGCATCCATTACAGTATGGACTGACTATGGATCCCGCCGTGGTGACCTTGCCTAAGTTTTTCTGCTGTTACCTGCTGTCATTTTGGTCTCTGTCTGTACCGCTGGCTCATGGTTCGCCAAGAATGTCTGTCTGTCCGCTGGCTCATGGTTCGCCTAGAGTGTCTGTCTGTCCGCTGGCTCATGGTTCGCCTAGAGTGTCTGTCTGTCCACTGTCTCATGGTTCGCCCAGAGTGTCTGTCTGTCCACTGTCTCATGGTTCACCCAGAGTGTCTGTCTGTCCGCTGGCTCATGGTTCGCCCAGAGTGTCTGTCTGTCCGCTGGCTAATGGTTCGCCCAGAGTGTCTGTCTGTCCGCTGGCTCATGCTTCGCCCAGAGTGCCTGTCTGTCCGCTGCCTCATAGTTCGCCCAGAGTGTCCGTCTGTCCGCTGGCTCATGATTCGCCCAGAGTGTCTGGCTGCCCACTGGCTCATGGTTCGCCCAGAGTGTCTGGCTGCCCGCTGGCTCATGGTTCGCCCAGAGTGTCTGGCTGTCCGCTGGCTCATGGTTCGCCCAAGTGTCTGGCTGTCCGCTGGCTCATGGTTCGCCCAGAGTGTCTGGCTGTCCGCTGGCTCATGGTTCGCCCAGAGTGTCTGGCTGTCCGCTGGCTCATGGTTCGCCCAGAGTGTCTGGCTGTCCGCTGGCTCATGGTTCGCCCAGAGTGTCTGGCTGTCCGCTGGCTCATGGTTCGCCCAGAGTGTCTGTCTGTCCGCTGGATCATGGTTCGCCCAGAGTGTCTGACTGTCCGCTGGCTCATGGTTCGCACAGAGTGTCTGGCTGTCCGCTGGCTCATGGTCCGCCCAGAGTGTCTGTCTGTCCGCTGGCTCATGGTCCGCCCATAGCGTCCGTTGCCTAGCTCATGGTCCCGCCCAGAGCCTGTGTTGCCTAGCTCATGGTCCCGCCCAGAGCGTCTGTTGCCTAGCTCATGGTCCCGCCCAGAGCGTCTGTTGCCTAGCTCATGGTCCTGCCCAGAGCGTCCATTGTCTAGCTCATGGTCCCGCCTAGAACGTCCGTTGCCTAGCTCATGGAGTGTCTGGCTTTCCGCTGGCTCATGGTTCGCCCAGAGTGTCTGTCTGTCCGCTGGCTCATGGTTCGCCCAGAGTGTCTGGCTGACCGCTGGCTCATGGTTCGCCCAGAGTGTCTGGCTGTCTGCTGGCTCATGGTTCGCCCAGAGTGTCTGGCTGTCCGCTGGCTCATGGTTCGTCCAGAGTGTCTGTCTGTCCGCTGGCTCATGGTCCACCCAGAGTGTCTGTCTGTCCGCTGGCTCATGGTCCGCCCAGAGCTTCCGTTGCCTAGCCCATGGTCCCGCCCAGAGCATCCGTTGCTTAGCTCATGGTCCTTCCCAGAGCGTCCATTGCCTAGCTCATGGTCCCGTCCAGAGCGTCCATTGCCTGGCTCATGGTCCCATTCACAGCGTCCGTTGCCTAGCTCATGGTCCCCGCCAGAGCGTCCATTGCCTAGCTCATGGTCCCAGACCAGAGCGTCCATTGCCTAGCTCATGGTCCTGCCCAGAGCGTCCGTTGCCTAGCTCATGGTCCCGACCAGAGCGTCCGTTGCCTAGCTCTTGGTCCCGACCAGAGCATCCATTGCTTAGCTCATGGTCCTTCCCAGAGCGTCCATTGCCTAGCTCATGGTCCCGTCCAGAGCGTCCATTGCCTGGCTCATGGTCCCATTCACAGCGTCCGTTGCCTAGCTCATGGTCCCGCCCAGAGCGTCCATTGCCTAGCTCATGGTCCCGACCAGAGCGTCCATTGCCTAGCTCATGGTCCTGCCCAGAGCGTCCGTTGCCTAGCTCATGGTCCCGCCCAGAGCGTCCGTTGCCTAGATCATGGTCCCGACCAGAGCCTCAGTTGCCTAGCTCATGGTCCCGCCCAGAGCGTCCGTTGTCTAGCTCATGACTATAAGAGGAAGTTCCTGCCTTTGCTCTGGGTCAGTCCATTGCAGTCCTGTGCATTGCTGTTTGTTGCAGGGTTGCTGTGTCCATCTCTGAGCTCCTGCCAGCCTCTCTGGATTTAACCCATAGTTGCTGGTTCAGTTCCTTTGGCCCACCAGAGCTCCTGACCATATTTCTGTTGTCTTCTGCTGTCCTGTTCCTGCTGTATCCTGCCGTGATCCCTGTCTTGTTCCTGCTTTATCCTGCTGTGATCCCTGTCCTTATCCTGCTGTATCCTGCTGTGTTACCTGTCCTGTTCCTGCCGTGGCCTGATGTTGTGTACGTCGTATCCAGCTACCTATGTTCCTGTCTACCACCGCCTGTGTTCCTGTCCTGCTTCTCGGCTGTCACCGCAGGTAGCCACGTCAGGGGTAGAGACCTGGGGGTCCCCACAGCTAAGTCCGTCCCGCTTTGCGGCGGGCTCCGGTGAAGACCAGGGGCTCCTTAGACTCCGCTCCCTGGCATGGTCTCCATATACCATCTCGCCTGCGGTGACCACAGTGGATCCACACCCGGATGTCAGCGGTCGGCACTTCAACGTATGCTGTTGTCGCCGCATCAGTTACAACCATTACTGAATACAAACAATTATACTGCAACCAATGTTACCGGCATACAGTGACCATACAGAGATGGATACCAGTGGTACACAGGCTCTGCAGACATATAATCTTTTACAGTAAAGTTACATCCAGGAACTTACAGGAGACATCTCTGAAGAGTTGTTCTCTCTCTTCTGCTACTCCATCTTTCCCAGACCGCCATGACGACATCTCCCGGCCACAACTCTTCACTGTAGAATTTACAAAACAAACATCTTAGACTCCTCAATTTAACAGCATTTCTCTACCAATTCCTATGATGGGTCAATTTATATCACCAGCAACTTGGAGTAAAATCTTTAACTTCCACCTCTACCCATTGGTATGTGGTATCTCTGTTTGAGCAGCCTTTACTAAGTGTCATTTTTCCAGGCTAAACATGAATTTGGAAACTGGCACAACGAGGGTTAAGGTGGATTTTCTGCATTATGAAGTGCTATTACAGTAGTGCAGGTTGTTACTTTATTCATCCCTGTGATATCTGTGATATTCATCCCTGTGATATGTTGCAACCCTCTTACATGGTGGCATTACATATACAGTACATCCAGGACCTAATTTTTTCATTATGTATTGAACACATGAGCACTTAGATGCACTTTCCAGTCTAACCTAAAGTATGTATCTGACATTTGTCATTGCCTCACTATAGAAAATACAATAGGCATTGTCTCAGTAATAACTCACCGCCATAACTTATGAGGTCTATTTTGTTTAAGCGGAGGTTGTATCTTGTATCTAGTAGCAAATAATGTACTTTAATATAATCTATCAGTTGTGCTATTATACAGTTCATTAAGTGGATTTATCTATAAGTGGAGTTAATAGTCATTAAGAGAGGAGGATTTTTGTATTGCTTTTTTTTATTTTTACATTTTTTTTCTCTCTGCATAATTACTGACCTGTGGATTGTGGTGTTCATGTGCAAGAATCATGTATTACACTGTCTTACTGTGTAGGTGCACTGCACATGGTGTTAGTATTAATTCTTTAGTGCTGCGCTCCATGATCCGGTCCCTGGGCATGCAGCCGCCCCCACTTCCGCACTTCCTTACCAGATCATGCTGCAGCTCAGAGGTTATTTTGTGCTCGTGCTACTACTCACCTGTCCCTGCTCCACGAGCGGCCCGGCCGTCCTCCTCACTGGTGTCCTTCTCCATCGGCTGCTGTTGCTTCCCTTGCATCTCTAGTACTGGCCACTAGGGTGTGCATGCACACACTGTTTTTGATTTAAGAGGCCAATGCATGCTTATATATTCTTCCCCAGAATATCCCTCCAATCAATAGAGTTTTTAGGTGCTCCCTTCCCAGCACTTGGCGTCCTTCCCTTGTGTCAGTTTTCTCCTGTATGTTACCTTGGTTTGAATTCCTGTTGCCTGCCCTGACCACTTGCTCTTGTCTCGTCCCTCTGTACTCTGCTATCCAGTTTGTTGGCTGTCATCTGTAGGACCTGCACCGAGGATAACGACCTGGGCGTTCCCCATGGTGAAGTCCAACTGCTGCATCTTTCCATCATGTAGGTTTTTCCAAAATCCAGGGTGACATACCACAAGTGTACCTTCTGGGCTCATAAGCATTTTATTACAGGTCAGTACAACATGTAGATCACTTTTTATACAAGAGACCACTATGTATACAGTGGGGAAAATAAGTATTTGATACACTGGCAATTTTGCAAGTTTTCCCACCCACAAAAAATGGAGAGAACTGTAACTTTGACTGTAGGTACACTTCAACTGTGAGAGACAGAATCTAAAAAAAAATCCAGAAAATCACATATTATTAATTTGCATTTTATTGCATGGAATAAGTATTTGATACAATAGAAAAACAGAACTTAATATTTGGTACAGAAACCTTTGTTTGCAATTGCAGAGGCCAGACATAACACTGCCGGCATAGCACTCCAGCCTCCGGACGCCACGCAAACTGCTCCCACTTTCAGCCCCCATTGGTTTACTCCTTGGCCGCCCCACGTGCCTACCGGAGCCTGCTATATCCCCTATATCTTGTATACCTCGTTCTACAGGTGACATTTTCATTCCACATTCTTATCCTTCCACAAGTGGATGTCTCTTGAAAAAGGCACACGAAACGTCGTCTAGTATATGACATCCATATTTCTTGTAAAACATCTGTTTGATAATGCTTGTTGAACTTTGTGCACTTCCCTTTGATATAAGCTAAAAAAAACAGCTATGCCTGTATATATGTAAATAAATAAATACCCTTTTTGCATTCAACTATCCTTATGGTGTGCAGTGGATATATATATCTCTACTATTGATCGTTTTTTCCACATTGCACCCAACCACCCTTATGCTATTGAGGTGTGCGTGACCCTATTTTGTATCTAGACATTTCCTGTAAAACTTGACCAAGTTTGCACACACTGCAGCAGGGATTTTGGCCCACTCCTCCATACAGATCTTCTCCAAGTTTCGGGGCTGTCGCTGGGCTACATTAAGTTTCAGCTTCCTCCAAAGATTTTCAAATGGGTTCAGGTCTGGAGAAAGGCTAGGCCAGTTCAGAACCCTGAAATGTTTCTTACGGAGCCACACCTTAGTTGCCCTGGCTGTGTATTTTGGGTCATTGTCATGCTAGAAGACTCGGGCATGGCCCAACTTCAATGCTCTTACTGAGGAAAGGAAGTTGTTGGCCAAAATCTCGCGATACATGGCCCTATTCATCCTCTCTTCAATACGGTGCAGTTGTCTTGTCCCCTTTGCAGAAAAGCATCCCAAAATATGATGTTTCCACCCCAAAGCTTCAGGGTTAGGATGGTGTTCTTTGGGTTGTAGTCATCCTTCTCCTTTCTCCAAACTCGCGAGTGGAGTTGATACATAAAGTTCTATTTTGGTCTCTTTTGACCACATGACCTTCTCCCATGCCTCCTCTGGATCATCCAGATGGTTACTGGCATACTTCAAACAGGCCTGGACATGTGCTGGCATGAGCAGGAGGACCTTGCGTGCCCTGCTGGATTTTAATCCATTGCTGCATAGTGAGTTACTAACTATAATCTTTGAGACTGTGGTCCCAGCTCCATTCAGGTTATTGGCCAGGTCCTCCCATGTAATTCTGGGCTAACCTTTCTCGGAATAATTCTTACCCCATGAGGCGAGATCTTGCATGGAGCACCAGACCAAGGAAGATTGACAGTCATCTTGTGTTTCTTCCATTTTCTAATTATTGCACCAACAGTTGTTGCCTTCTTACCTATTGTCTTGTAGCCCCTCCCAGCCTTGTACAGGCCTACAATTTTGTCCTCAGTGTCCTTAAACAGCTTTTTGATCTTGGCCATGGTGGAGAGGTTGGAGTGTGATTGAGTGTGTAGACAGTTGTCTTTTATAGGCGTAACAATTTCAAACACTTATTTCATGCAATAAAATGTAAATTAATTATTTTTTACAAATCATACAATGTGATTCCCTGGATTTTTTTTTAGATTCCATCTCTTACATTACAGAGATTACAAAATTACAGAACTTTCCATTCTTTGTAGGTGGGAAAACTTGCAAAATCGCTAGTTTATCAAATACTTATTTTTCCCACTGTATACATAGTGGTGTCTTGTACAAACAGAGATCAACATGTTGTACTGACCCGTAATACAATGCTTATAGGCCCATAAATTACACTTGCAGTATTTCACCCTGGATTTTGGAAAAACCCACATGATCGAAAGATGCAGCAAAGCACCTCAAACAGATCATTTGTTGTTTTTTTGGTGTAATAACACAGGAAACACGTTTGCTCGAAGTCAGTAGGAGAACATGAAGTTCTGTGCATATTTTGGCCATGTGGGAGCATAGTCTAAATGAGAAATATTTTAGGGTGCTTTCTACCTACACACCTAAACTGTTCTAAAATCAGCAACTGCTTGTGAGCTCTGTTAAGCATTTTTGGTGACATTTTTATTTCAGACACAGGTGGTGCTCAGAGCAAAGTCCTACAAAATAGTTATATACAGTATAAAGAAATGGATTTCTGATGTCTGTTCTTTTTGCAGGGCCAAACGACTTTAAGGCTATGTCTACTGGATTCTCGTCGGAAAATCCGATTCCACCAGTGCTGTGTAGACCACAATGAAATATCCGTGTTGTAGTCTGCACAGCACAGATTTTTTTTCCAGTTGGTTTTAAAATCCGCTGGATTCTGGATTCTTCCACATGATGCCATTGGATTCCCATACCTTCAATGTACGGGGCTGGCAGCAATTCCGAAAACCATCCGTGGATTTTAGCACAAATTTTGTACCAAAAAACTGCAGCCCAACAATGTTAAAATGCTGTTGGATTTTGGACGGCATTTTAACACTGTGTAGACATAACAATTTTAAGCTCTATAGGTTTGAGCTCTCTAGGACCTACCATTCTCAACATATTCACACAAAAACTGAATTATCTCAGCCAACAGCAAACCGCTAAAATTCCCCAGCAGACTAAGGCACTACTGCAGTCTCAGTGAGACAAATGAGCGGCAGACGCTCCACACCAGACACAAGCCTAGCTCCAGAGTGACAAATGCATCACAGTCAACAGTGAGCTACTGAAACTCCCCAGCAGACTGAGGCACAACAGCAGTATCAGCAATACAAGACTTGGCTATTGGCTATGTTGGCTTCATATCAGAAGCAACCAAATTTTACAACTACACTCAAACAACAAATAATTTAAAAGATAGACCTGTGAAAAGCCAGGTGATTGTAATAGTATGTGATAAAGTGGATAAGAGCCTTTCCCCTATAATATACAAGGCATCTTTTTTTATTGTGGTGCCTCTGAATGTTTGTAGACAGCAGACATATAAAGACCAAACGCAGGAGAGTAAACGGTGAACATGCCAAATTTCTTACATTTTACGGTGACACCATTACCTCTAATGCATTTACTTTGGTAATTGATCAGGACAGGAATACACTAATGTTTGGTAGGCAGACAAATGCTGAAAGAAATAAGTCGTAGTCTCTTTTCAGTCCACCCACCTTGCAGAACAAACAAGTTACACTATCAAGAACTATTGACACATCACTGAGTCTGATAAACTCTGAACCACAGTCAAGGCTTTTAGTATGCCGTGCACTGCCAAGGCTGCCATCAGAAATTTCAACACCCATATAGCCAAAGTAAGAGTTAGTAAGAGGCAGATACCAGAATACAAAAAATAGCTGGTTAAAAGATCTTAAATGGGAATCATGGGTGAGGACATTCATTTTGCAAACATGGACAAAATTGGACATGTGAGAATTATCTAACATATGTTAATGCAATGAATTACGTTGTGGCCGTTTAAATATTAAAAATTGATTTGCCCTTTTTAGAAGAAACTGCATGACAGTTACTCTTTTGATCGTAAGAACGATCCAGCGTCATTTACAAGCACTTCTTTACAAAAGGTGTTCTTCTTCCTCCTCCCAAAGGGCTTGTCCCCACGGCAAATTTGAAAACCATCTGTAAACCGTCTGTAAACCTTTTACATTGATTTAAATAGAAAATCCATGCTGCAGTCCACACTGCGCGTATTTTCCGCTGTTCCTAAAAACTTAGAACATGTTCATTCTTCCGCCGGTTTTCGGGCAGAACATATGAGTGTTAAAGGGGATGGCTTGAATCCGCAAACCGCAGACAAAAGCCATCCCCCTGCATGACAATTTTGTCTTTGCCATGGGAATGCACCCAAAGGGCATGTCCCCACGGCACGAGTTTGTGGCCGGTTTTTCAGACGGTTTGCGGTTTTGCACACCATCTGAAAAAACGGCCGCAAACGAGCACAACAGGGCTCTATGAAAAAACCATGCAGTGGGGCCTGCTGGCCGCCCGAAGAGCAGACAAAAGCCATACCCCCCGCGGGAATTGCATGTCAATTCTTTCAAAGACGGACCCGAGCTGCGCTATGGAAACACGCAGCGGCGATCCCTCATGTGAACGCCGCTGCGTGTTCGTCATAGCAAGCAGTGATAATCTCACTGCTAATTGTTTAGATCCGTCTCTGGGTCCGTCCTGTCGGTCCCCTAGACGGATCTAAAAAGCGCTTGTAACACGGAGTGAAAACGCTGTGTGAACAAGCCCTAAGTCTCCACACTCCCACATGTCTCTAAACACAAATGTAACCCCTTGGAGGTACTTTGGAGGTCCAAGGAGAACCTACACAATATTGGGCAGGTAGTTTTATTGTTATTGCTGATTGGTGCTTAAGAGTTGGTGGAGGTGATAAGCACACTGAGAGTAAGGGGATGTTCACACGGCTGATTGCGGTGTGTATTGTATGCGCTATACTATGCCCGGTGTTTTGGAACCACATGCTGATCAGCACGTAACTCCAAAGCATGAGGGGGGGGGGGGAGAGGGGGTGGCCGGGGAGGGGTACCGGCCCTGTAGACATGCATTGTCGGCGGCGCATATTCTCCCTCCGGGCATACAATACGATCGTATTGTACGCGCTGGGGGTACGAAGCGTAATTCATAGCTCTCTATGAGAGCTAGGAATTACCGTAAGTGCGGTGTGCATTTTGCCGCAAATGAAGCGCAATTACGCTAGAAAATAAGCCGTGTGAACATACCCCAAGAATATCACTTTAAAAATACCAATTATAGCAACAAAAGAACCTCTTCAGCTCCATCTCTGAGCAGAGATACCACGGGTATGGCAAGTGACTGCTGAGTGGTGTTTTATGCATCAATATTTGTGATAAAAAATACATCCAAAGCATTCCATTGTTTTCTATGTGAAAACACACCAAAGAGCATATGGTGCATATTTCCATATTTCTATGTAATATTTGCATGTTTTGCATGTGTAATTTCACAATAAAAGACAATGGGGATTGCAAAAAAAACTGGATCAATTACACATGTACTTTGTTTGACCTGAAATTTGTTCATTATTTCATGTGTAAATGTGCAAAAACTCATCCAAAAATGCATCCTTGAAATACACACATACACTAGAGCCTATTCCCATTATGACCGTTTTGGGGTGGGGTTTATATAGGCCACTACTCTATGCGGGCCACCAGAAATACATTAATGGGCCGTATGTTTTACAGGCCTGTGTAAAACTGATGCCTCTGACGGATGCCAAGAAGTGCCATCTATCACCCATAGGGTACCACCGAAAAAAATTATACACTTAACTTGTAGATTTTTTTCTGAATGACGTTTTATACAATAGCATTGGCTCTTGTGCTATTCTATAGGTTTGTTTTTTTTGGGGAGTATATAGATGTATACTGGTCATACAGCAATCATAAGGACACACTTTTGGCTTTGTTGAGTCATTTAATCATATGGAAACATATAGGGCCCTTAGAAAATAAAAACTGTCAGCGTAACACTATGTTGCCCATATATAGTGCACTGAAAAAAATAAAAGTTGAGCTCTTATTGGTTGCTATGGGCTACAAAGACAGTCTTACTTAACGTTAACACAGACGTGTTAACACGTGGGAACACATTTTTTTTTATATGTCAGACTAATGGTTTCCCAAAATAAAAACCTAGCCCACTTGTCTATAAAAACTTGCAAAATTAAGTTTTTGCCTACAATCCTAACTGCTTTTTTTCTTCTTGGACCTTACAGTTTCTTCTTTCAGGGACATTCCTTCTACACTTAAAGGGGTGGAACACTGTAATTGGAATAATGCAGATTTACACAAGGATATTTGGTAAATTACAGACTTATAACAAGGGAAATTTTCCATTGTATTTCCGTTGCTCTTTTTAGACATTTTGTGAGCCGGGTGCTGGATTAAGCTGCTTTTAATTTGCACATAATTATTGCTGGGTGTTTGTCACATTAGGATCCTTTTGTGTCTTAACACAGCGTGGTAATCCCAATAAAGCAGCTGCAGGGGGGGAGTGGAGCTCACATCCACTATTACGGTAGGATCCTACAGAGAAGTAATGTTAGACTGGAACCTTCTTCACTGACCTTTCTTCCTCTATTATGTGGATAGGGCTGATGTCTGTTTGCCTGTCACCCTGACCTTTGCTTGTTTTAGTAGTAATTGTGCCCGCGTGACCTGTCTTCCTGACCACATTCTTTTTCCCTTAAAAAGGGTTTTGCCACAAAGGACTTCCCTTTCCCGTATTGCCAGGACAGAAAATAAAAAAATCATGCTATGTCAGAACGCTGCAGGGGGGGAGGGGCCCAGCAGAGCGAGTAAGCAAGGAGCGTTGCAATGATTACTAAAATAATTTCATTACAATTGGATTATCTTACCGCAGAAAAACCTCATACACTGCACATTTCTCCCAGCTTCTTGCAGGGCGGGGAAGCAAGGGAGCGTTTACAATGTTTACTAAAATATTTTCATTACAATTGGATTCTCTTACAGCAAAAGCCTCATAACGTACATTTTCCCCACCCCGCAAGCGAGGGAAACAAAGGGGGGGTTTTACAATGTTTACTAAAATAATTACATTCAACTATGGATTCTTATACAGCAGAAAGCCTCTACACTGTACTTTTCCCCACCCCTTGCAGAGCGAGGAAGCAAGGGAGGTTACAAAGTTTATAAAAAATTACATTAAACTAGTGGGTTCTCTAACCCGCAGGGAAAACCCCATACAGTCACATTTCTCCCCCCCCCTTGCAAGCTCCTTCATGTTCCCCGTATCAGGATAAAAAGTGCAAAAACCAAGCGCGGCCCCGAACAGCCCTGGTGTGTTTTTGAAAAATTTTAATTAAATATGGGCATGTAAAGAAAGCTGTAGCTCTCACAGGCTTGACTTTTTATAATCACATATATTTAGAAAAGTGATTAAATACCCATTTTGGAGGATCCCACGTCAACATTACATTGTGGCAAAATCCCTTTAAGCGAGTATTTCCTGTCCTTTCCATAATCAGCAGCTGCCCTATGTGATGCAACAGGAAGCTGTGTCCTGTGACTCCTGAATATAATGGAGTCCTTTGTGAATACCATAGTAATATATGAAGCTGTGATCACACAATCTACCCTGATCTGTTCTACTCCCTCTGGGTGGGAACACACGATATGGTTTTGATGCGGACGCGTTGCATTCCAATGCAGCGGTCAGTGGCCGCTCAAGATAGTGACCATTGGTGGCCACACCTTATTACTACTGTTCTCAATTTAAGGACAGTCAAAATGCCGCTAGGCTGGATTCACGCATTTTTAGGCCCATTTTGCTACATAAAATGTGAGTTTTACCTACAGAAATGACACCTTAAAAATGCAACTACATCAGCTTATTATTTTAAGTGGGTGAAGGAAAAACAATTCCACCACAGTTTATCTGATTTTTTTTATTACCGAGTTTGCCATACTGTTTTAATAACATGTTAGATTTATTATTTAGGTTGTTGTGTTTTTGGGGACACCCTATATATTTATTTTTTTGGGTTGATTGCCACTGAAAATAAAATACATTTACTGTTTTTACAAAACTTTACTTAACGTCATTTATTTTTTAGTCGCACTAGGGGATTTACATTGTGATCCTTTGATTGCTAGTACAGTTCTTTGGTATACTTAATATACCCAAGCATTATTGCCTGTCAGTTTTATATTTAGCCCTGTCTATGGTGCTGCGTAATAGGCAAATAGCTAGACACCTAGCTGTTATGTCAGCCCAAGGCAGCCTGCATTTACTAGGTGCTGATGGGTGATAGGGGGAAGTCTCTGCTTCTGGACCTGATTAAACCCCAGAACACGACCACAAATTACCACCAAGCAGTGACTGAAAAATACCCCTACACTATTAATGAATAAAGATCAGTATACAAAGACCAATATTGCCGCCATATAGTGACTATATAGTGGTAGGTATCAGTGTACACAGGTGCTCTACAGACTGTATATTACCTCCATATAGTGAGCATGTAGTTGTAGATACCAGTGTACGCAGACTCTGCAGACATATAAGTTTATTACACTGCAGTTACATCTTGTGACTCACAAGTGACGTTACTCCAACGAGTCATTGACCTTCCCTTTTGTTCTGCATCCAGTCTAGACCACCATGATGACTTCTCCCGGCCACCACTCGTCTCTGCAAATTTGGGCACAAATATCTTAGAATACTCACTTTTCCAGCCCCTCACTCCCTGCCCATCACCTCTGTACAAACTTCCCAGGGGTGGGAGAGTGGGTACAGTCCATAGCTTAGATGCCCAGTCTCCTAAAGGGGAGGAACAGAGGATTCACCCTCTGGAGATTGTGTTACAGCTATGGCCTGTATCCCTTATAAAAAAAGGAAATGGGGCCCTTAATTTGGGGGGGGGTCCAGATAGGGAATCAGTACATGGCCCTGGTAGGCATACATAGGGCCCCTTTTTTTTTTTTTTTTTTTTTTTTTTTTTCTTTTTTTTTTTTTTTTTTTTTTTTTTTTTTTTTTTTTTTTTTTTTTTTTTTTTTTTTTTTTTTTTTTTTTTTTCTTTTCTGTCTTTCTTCCCTCCCCGCCCCCCCCCCCCCCCCCCCCCCCCCCCCCCCCCCCCCCCCCCCCCCCCCCCCAAAATAAAACAAAACCAACTTAAAAGGGAAGGTAGGCATTTTAGTATGAGGCGAAAAGGTTAGAGAATTAACAATTACTTGAAAAAAACGGTTGGGGGACAAGATTATTTAAAATAAAAAAAATGTCTACAAAAAAAATGGTGAAAAATTTTATTTCAGGTGAGCAAACCCTCAAAGGACAAGGGGACATTCCTTATTAGTATGAAAAAAAAAATTTATTAGAAGGTGAAATGGCCAATTCCACTTTGATGGAAATTGGGAATAGGCCTGAGGATGTTCAAGGAATGTGAATTTTTTAAAACCTCTGGTAAACTAAAAATTAATGGGGACTACTATAAAATTCTGACCGGGTCCTGGGACAATTGTGTTATATGGCAGTTGGTTCTGCTTGTATTTAGCAAACCCGTGGACCTGCTTAAATCCCTTCTCTCTCCCCCCCCATTTTTACCCCAAACTGTGATGTGCCTTTACTAAACATTACTATGAACATGAACAGATTTAATTAAAATGTGCAAAAAGCATTTTGTGGTTTAAGTGGGGTGTTCAAGAAAATTACATGATGGACTACAAAGAATTTGGTATAGGGTTTCAACCTAATTTGGGTGGGGATTATTTTTAAACCGCTTGTGGCAGTCGCCTTTTATCCCTCTGACATGAAATGGCGTGAATTTCTCTCGTAATTCCATTCCTCACTGAGAATTAAAGGCATTTGGAAATTTGCACTTGGAAAAAGGGTCGCTTTACCCCCCGACAAAAGGGTGTATGCTCAAAAGCGTTTTACAAAGGGGGGAGCCCAAAAGGATTTCAGTTAGTGGCTTAAAGTAAACCAACTTAAAGATGGAGTAAAGTTAGGGTATGTTCACACGGCTTATTTTGGGGTGCATTTTGACGCGTATTTAGTGGCGTTCTGCGCTTAATACCCAATGAAATTGGCCCCATAATTACAGTAATCCATAGCTCTCATAGAGAACTATGGATTTCCCTCCTCTAAATCGCTCAACAATATGATCGTATTGTACACTGGGGAAGTCAATATTTGCGGCGAATACCGCCCCAGAATGCATGTCTATGTGGCCGCAGTACATCATGTGAACATATCCTTAGACCAGACAGTTTTAACTTGACAGATTTATCCACACTATGATAAATGTGATGATTTCTAAGACTGTCTAGTGTAACTTAGAATTGTCTAAGAGTTAAATACTATTAATAAATCTCCCCCACTGTGTGCACAATTAGGCAAGTTTTATTTTTGAGGATTAGTTTTATGAGTGAACAACTCCAATGCTGTTGGTCAATCCAAAGTGTTAATAAATCTTAAACCTGAATATTTAAGAAAGTAAAAGTCAGGTTTTGGATTTCTTAGGAGGATATCTATGTGTGCGTCATTATTGTCTGTCTTTTCTTGGAGCCCCTGTCCAGTCTTGTGTGCCATTGATACAGACCGGCATGATGATGTCATCATGCCAGCCCATAATTAAGAGAGGGTGCGGAGGCTGAGTCTCTCTTATCTAATTGTAGGTTAGTGAAATCAGCAGTGGGTGATGCACATGAAGGATCTATCTGCTGTTGCTTACAAAGACAGTCTAAAAATGTACCAGCTGTATCATAGTGGTTTATGCTATTTTATAGATTCCATGCATATTTAGACTTGTTTAGCTTTTTTAGACCAACTTCTAGTTGATTTACATTCTACACTTGAATTTTGACACATTTTGGTGTGGCATGTTGCATCATGGTCTCGCCTCTTTCCTTGGTAAGTCACGCCCACTTTCTACTGAATCACGGACCTGTGACGGAGAAGTCGCTAAAAGTGTCTAAAACCCAAGATAAATGTGTCTGTGACACACTGTGAAACGCTGTGTCACATTTAGGCACCCTTTACGTCACTTTTCTGTTGCAATAGTCAATGTTCTGTGTATGACACTTCTAAATAATTGTCATACTGTTACCAAATAATGATGCAATATAAGGAACATATATTATTAATACGCTGCTAATGGACAAACCCAATATTATTAACAATACCACTATACAAAGGTCAAATAATATGGCTACACCATGTCCACATGTCACCATATGTATACTGAATAATACCACTATATTATTACTGAATAAAACCCAATACACTAAAACCAATATTACTTAAGTGACCATATAGTGACAGACAAATTGTACACAGGCTCTGTAGACCGTATAAGTGATTACACTGAGGTGCATCCAATGACTCACAGGTGACGTCTTCTCTGATGAGTCATTCTGATTCCTTTTCTCTTTTTCTTACATCTGGCACAGACCACCATGATGACTTCTCTCAGCCATGACTTATCTCTGTACAACGAGCAACACAAATATGCAAAACTATGGCTCTTTACTTTTTCAGCACCTCCCTACCTTTTCCTCAATGCTATATAGACTCCCTATCCATAGTGACCCCCCAAAAAATATTGGCCCCAGTGGGTCTGCCATACTCAAGGGCCCGCTGGGATTCCCTTGCTCTCCTGTGGGCCTGGTTGGTAATATTCTCTTTATATCCATTGCTAAAAAAATATGTAATTTACTGATTTTTTTTTGTATTGTTAGAATTAGCTTAAATCCCTTACCACCAGAGCCAGTTTTGACCTCCCTGACAGAGCCCCCTATGATATGTGTCACTTTATGTGAGAATATCTTTTTGGCACCGGCATATTATACAACATGTTGTATAATACGCCAGCGCTTCTCGTTTTCTTGCTGTCTTTAACCCAATACTATTGTATGGGGACGTCAGGAAAAGAGAACGACCGTGGGCTTTTGTCACAAAGCGTGACAAACAACGCGGTCCTGCATCAGAGAAAAAACGGCCGCTTTTGGGCCGTTTTTTGTCTGATGCAGTGTAGACATAGCTTTACTGTTAGACAGTGTTGATACTGGGGCTGATTTATCACTAATCTAATACTTAGACAGTGGAAATTTTAAAAGGGAGACATGTATGAAAACTGTCTCAGTGTAAGACTGTCTTTGTTGCCCATAGAAACCGGTCAGAGCTCCCCTTTCATTTTTTCAGAACACTATATGAAATGAAAGGGGTGATCTGATTGGTTGCTATGGGCAACAAAGAAAGACTTAACACCTAGACAATTTTCATACATGTCTGCCTCAGACTAGACAGTCTTGCAATGCGCCACATTTAGTATAGCTGTAATAAATCTGATGCAGTTTTAGACTGTCAAGTCTAAGCTTAAAGGGAACCTGTCCCATAGGTTATGTCCCCCTTGCTGAGGACAGCACAAGCTAGTGTCAGACCTGCTGTTCCCAGCACTGCGTCCCTTATTCTGTAAGATGCAGCAGTTTTAGAGCATTTAATGCTCAAATATGGCAGTTTCCAGCCAGAAAGGAGTCCGGCTTATTCATGAGCAGGTGTTAGTCCCACCCACCCAAGGCTAGCCTCGCCCATCTGACAGCTCTTCACATGTTTCTACCTATTCACAGTAATAGGTTACTCATTTATGAGGTGGGGGGGGGCTAGCCTCAGTTGGGTCATTAATTAAACGGACTCTTATCATGACTCTTTTCTGGCTGAAAACTGCAGATTTCAGCATTAAATATTCTAAAACTACAGCATCTTACAGGATAAGGGGGCACAGCGCTGGAAACAGCAATTTTGTCAAATAGCTTGTGCTTTTCCTCAGCAAGGGGGGCATAATCTATGTGACAGGTTCTCTTTAAACCTTTTATTAGTTGGCTTACTTTATGACACTAATTGAGCCAGTATTTTGGCGCATGCTTTTGTATGCTAACCCAAGTCCCTTTTAACTGAGGTCACGCCCTTTTGTCATTTGAGACCTAGAAGTGTTTAAAAACTGTTTAAAACACATAATAAATGTGGTGTGAAGCATGTACGCCATTATTTTTGGTGCAAATTGCCTTTAAAAATGTTCCCCAGTGTGTTTTGTAAAATCGCTGTGTTTTACCCTGCATTTTTTTCTGGCCAAAACTGCATCGGTTAGATGTTATCTGAAAGTCAAAAGGGAAATATAGACTGCAGAACATACATCACATTTTCCTTTGTGGTGTTTTTTCTTGCTTTGAGTGTTTCTTTTTGGTCTGTGGCAGGTTTTTTTTGTCCAAAAGCAGCATGCTGAAGGGGTGGCTTTTATTTTTTTATTTTTGCAGCAAGTGTGTTGCATTTTTCCTGCATTTTTTGTGGCATTTTTGCACATTACAAACCATGTGCACCTGTGTTGGAGGTTCCAATTGGAGCCTCTGTCACAGCTTCAGTCATAGATGCTCTATGTTTTCTCTTCTGTTTCCAGCTGAAACTGGACAGACCCCACTGTAATCAACAGAACTTCCACCGCAGATGTTAACCTGGCCTATGGGCGTAATTATAGCCATTGCAGATTGAGAAGCTGCTTTGGGGCCAAGAGATTGAAGGGCTCGATTCAAGTCCAAGACTGATACACCTTTTTGTTGTAAATAATAAGTTGGCGATCTTCTGCTGTCTAGCACTACAGTCTGGGTTCTCTGATATATGGCAGGATTATTTATGTCATTAACTATTGCCACCTATGCTTCTGTTCAAATTTAATGTCATTAGGTGTTTGAGGCCCATCTTACTGTGCTATGGATCCCTATGAATCCTAATTCCACCTTTGACCTGAGTCTTTTTTGTCGCTCCAGTTCTGGCTAAGGCTAGGTTCACATCATGGTAATCCATGTTAATAAAAACATTTAACCAAAGTGTGCATTAACGTATACACTGACTTCTATGGACGGACTCATTGCCACAGTATATGTCTTTGATATCTGTTTCATGACCTTGAGTCATCTGCTTGTTTGGTTTCTTTGACAGATGGAAGATGCTGCAATTTCCCAAGTTGTACAAAAACGTATACCTTGTAGTATGTTTTTTTATGTGTATGCCAATGGGAAATGTCTACTATGTTTGTAAACTTAGGAAATTCCAGCGGACCAAAGGTACTTCACGAACTTTTTATTTCATTTCATTCTTCCACAAGATAGTGTCAGAATTTACATGCCGTGAAAAAGGGTCCTGAGGGTCCCGAAACGCGTCGGCGGTTTTACGCTATCTTGTGGAAGAATGAAATGAAATAAAAAGTTCGTGAAGTACCTTTGGTCCGCTGGAATTTTCCCTTGGTGAATTTTCTGAATTTGAAGTAAGGAGCGAGACTGGCAGCTCTCCGAGGAAAGAAGGCAACACGAGCAAGCAGTAGCAGCAGCTGAATACAAAGAAACAGCTAAGGAGAAGCAAGCCCAGACAAAAACACTCACGGTGAAGGGGTAAGCGGCAGTCTTAATTTCTTGTTTGGACTGTTTGTAAACTTATATATTTGTATCTGTCATAAAAATATAAGCAAACCTACCCAATCTAATTGCAGGGAAAAATGGCTGACGGCCAATAGAGAAGCTGGTTTAAAAAAAAAAAGAAAGCAAACAGAATGTCAAAACAGTGTATGTCAGGGATATGCTTAGCGCATACTTTAGAATGTATACATGTTACGGTATGGACAAATGTGATGTCACCTTAGCCTTATGGTATGTTCACACAGCGTTTTGCAGCATGTATTGTATCACCGTAATAAGCTGTCCAGCGCATACTTCTAAGGCGCGTGGGAGGCGGCCCCATCAACTTCTATAATCCCATGTCACTACTTTCACCTAGCGTTCAATCCGCGTCAGGAAAGACAGACGGAATTCATAGCTCTCTATGAGAGCAGTGAATTACCGTAAATTTCTGATGCATTTTTCGGTCATATTGCAGCGCAATTATGCACTGAAATTACCCCCAAAGTACGTCGTGTGAACATACCCTTAGTTGTAAAAAAAAAAGCTGCCATAAAAATGCAGGTGTGATTTCAAATTTATGCAGCTGTTGGAATTTAGGTCTCTTTTCAGCATTATCTGTACTTGGCACTAGATGGCACTCCCAGGTAAAATGACAGCAGCAGCCACTTTCAACACACAGCTATGTGGCTTGTGACATATTTCACCTACAAGATAAGGAGCATGGGTTAAATTTAGAGGGGCTTAAAACACACCGGATTTATTTTTCTGCAGCCTACTTCAACTGTATCTGTATTCTCAGGGCATACTGTAGCAGGACAGGGAGCCAGGCTCAGTGCCCTTCCGTTTAACACAGAACTGTGCTAACAACCAGTACTGCACCTCAATCGTGGATTGGGAACCCTTATTCTGTGTATCAGTGAAGACTCGAAGTCAAACCCTCACCTATATTGCACAGTTTTTACATTTCCAAACAATATGCTTTTATAAGGGAAAGCCTCTTTAAAGGGGTATTCCAAAACTAATACATGCTTCTCAGTCCATCGAGGAATGAAAATAGAAAAAAAATAAAGTTACTTTGTGAACCCTCTTGTTCCAGCGCTGCGGCCATCAGGGTGATCCCGACTGATGACATCACCGTTCATCCTTTACGTGACCCTGCAGCCGATCACAGGCCGCAGCCATCACGTACGGTATATTCAGCAAGATACTGCTAAAGCCTGTGAGTAGCTGCAGGGTCACATGAAGACTGAATATGGCTGCAGCGCTGGAGGGCAAGGGTAAGCATTTATTAATTTTGGAACATCCCTTTAAATAAAAAGGACATCAAGCCCCAAAGATTAACCAAGCTGTGACTATAAAATAAAGAGTCAAATACACTCACTAAGGTCATAAACAATGTATGTAAGCACTTTAAGGGGATGTTCACACAGTGTCTTTTGGAGAGTATTTTTGCACGTATTTCGGGGGTAATTTCGCCAAAATATGTGCCACAATATGACCAAATGTTCAATACACCTGACATAGACTTTAATGTAAAATATGTGGCGTCAATCACACACCGCATATTTTACGACTGTAATTTAGCACGTTTGAAAAAAATTGACATGTCAATTCTATCAGGCATATACGCGCCGTAACAGAGATAAATATTGAATTGGAAATATGTTTTGGAGCTATTTTGCATTGTTTGCACTGTTGAAATTACACTCTTGCAAGATTGTAATTTCAACAGCGCAAAGAACTCTTATTGTGGCACCTACTGTACGCGGTGGGGGTGCTATACGACATGTGGAACTGGCCTTAATCTTAAAAGGTTATTAGCATCTCCTAACTCCTTGGGTTAAAAGAAAGGAATTAATCGACCGTAGAGAAAGGGCATGGCATGTGTGGCACTCTCTGTTCTAAGAAAGTTTCGAGTACAGCCGAGCAAGTGTGCGTGGCTGAACTCTCAACTCCTACTAAATTGAACAGAGGGTGCCAATTATGTACTGCCACTTCTTGTTCTGCATGAAGAAGTTTGAAGGCCCATTCCCAAGATAGGTGCAGGTCCCATAGGTTGGACCCACGCTTGTCAGACATTTTACCAACTCTGAACCTGTAACTATCTCAGGAACAGACCCACAAAAATTACAGCGCAGACTGAAGAGCTTGGTGTGCTTGCGCATGGCTCTCCATTCTGTTCTATGGGAGTTCCAAGCACAGGAGAGCGGCGTGTTCAGCTCTGCTTTGAACTTCTACAGAACTCCTACAGAACTGAATGGAGAGCCATGTGCAAGCACACCCAGCTCTCCAGTCTGCTCTGTAACTTTCGGGGGCCCGTTCACGAGATAGATGTGGGTAACAGAGGTGGGACCTGCACCTATAAGAAAATGATGGCATATTCTAGCGATATGCCATCAAAGTCTAAGGTGGTAAAACCCCTTTAAGTCTATATATGATATATGTATAGGTGTGGATCTATATACATGGTGTCCACCAGATGCCATTGGAGGTATATACTGGCAGAAGCCTGTGACAGAGACTATACAGTTGTATCTACCAACCATAGGGTCCCAGTGTAAAGAAATGTATTTTATTATGTAAGGGTGAAGTGTGCAGGTGGAGGAGGATCCTAGATGCCAAGCAGGCAGGTACACCTGAGTAGTGGATGTGCATGGATACCTATGAATATGGGACTGCTGGGAGGTGTAGTGCACTGGCAATGAATAAATGACAGAGACTTTCATCTTGGGATTGTTCAGGTTTTGCTCAGTTCACTTCTTCTTAGTACAATTCCTTTCTCTTGTCCATACCAGCCTTTCTCCACTCTAGACGCCAGCCTCGAGGCAAGCGGTCATGCCTAAAGACTGGAGTTGTACCTTGCTGCATTTCCCTTGGACACTCTAGGCAGGACTTCTATGGACAGTTCCCTGTTCTGTCCCACGGTGCTCTCTTACTCTTCTTTCCCATCTACCTTCTCTCTCTCCACTGTGGGTATTCAGGCTGGTATTGTGCCTGCTCCACCTCACTGCCGGCAACTGAGTCGGCGATCCTTGATGCTGGAACTTTAATAACAGGATCCTCAAACCTCAACTAGAACTAAACCAAACTGACTAGAACATGGCAGGCTCCCTCCCTTCTTCTCTTCACTGCATGGCTGCAGGCCTCTCCCACTCTATGGTGCTTTAAGCACCCCTGCCTCTACTAAAAGTGCTTATTCATATTGTAAACCCCATGCTACATACATATATACACTCTCAGTATAAATAATATCAACACTACACCTATACAGGCAAAAACTACTGGATACCAAAACATACTGCCCTGACACACCAACATCAGAGGGCCTCCATCAGGTGACACATTTAAAGCATACTTGCCAACTTTTGAAAGTGGAAAAGCAGGAGATGTCAAGGGGTGCCATGGCAAAAAAATTGCATGACCACGCTCATCTTGTTGGTGAGCCACCTCCCTTTGAAAAAGCCACACCCCACTCCACCTAACTGCATAACGGCTCTGGAAGAAAAACAGGTTGTTGCCCCCATTAGCCAGGTAGTAGCCCCCTTTATCCAGGTAGTGCACATAATAGCCAGGTAGAAGCCCCTATAGCCAAGTAGATGCTCCCTTACAGACAGGTATAGCCGTTTATAGTCAGGTAGACGCACCCGGATAGCCAGATCGCTGCCCCCTTAAAGCCAGGTAGATGCCCCCTTGTAGCCAGGTAGTGCCCCCTTATAGCCAGACAGTGCCCCTTGTAGCCTGGCAGTGCCCCTTGTAGCCAAGCATTGCCCCCATTAGTCAGGTATTGCCCCCTAAGGCCAGGTATTGCCCCTTGTAGCCAGGTAGTGTCCCCTTGTAGCTAGGTATTGCCTCCATTAGCCAAGTATTGCCTCCATTAGCCAGGTATTGCCTCCATTAGACAGGTAGTGCCCCTTGTAGCCAGGTAGTGCCCCTTGTAGCCAGGTAGTGCCCCCATTAGCCAGGTATTGCCCCTTGTAGCCAGGTATTGCCCCTTGTAGCCAGGTATTACCCCTTGTAGTCAGTTAGATGCCCCCATTAGCCAGACAGTGCCCCCCATAGCTAATAAAAAGAAAATAATAAAATCTACTTACCTCACCAGGCTCCCTGCAGCGCGGCTAGGTCCGGAGGCTGCTGACTGAGTAGTCTCAGCGTCGCAGGGGATGTGAGTACAGCCGCACGTCACAACCCCTACGACACTGAGGTGTATGTACAGCGCCCACCGGGAGAAGGCAGGAGGGTAACGATCCCTCCTGCCTCCTCCCTGCACTGACACTGTGCGGCCGCGGCTGCACAAGTCAGTGAGAGTCGCCGGGCGGGTGAGGTGGGCGGCCGAAGCGCCTGTCTCACCCGCATGTAGGAACAGCGCGGCAGCGCCGGAGTAGCGCACTGGTGCTACTCCGGTGCCGCGGTCAGTTAAAGAACCCCCGCTGCCTGCTGGCGGCAGGAGGTTCGCTGACTCTGCCGGGGGGCGGGAGGTGACCCCCATTATCAGGATCCTCCCGCCCAAATCGGGAGAGTTGGCATGTATGATTTAAAGAGGTATTCCAATATTTTTTAAAACCTCTCTACCGCCGTCCCCACTGCACTGAAGTAAAGAATTAACTGGAACCTATCTCTTGTGTTGATGCCAAAGCTCTATTCTCTCCACCGGTGCCTTGCTGGTGGTGGGTATCATGTTAATAAATCATGTGATGGTGCGGTCAGTTACAGGCCCTGGTGTTTGGGTGCTGTACCAGAATATGACTGCCGTGGCCAGTGATTACATCATTGGTAAGGGCCAGGCAGAGAACACTGGAGCTTTTACGGTACTGGTTTATTTTTTATTTCAGCACAGCGGGGCCGGTAGACTCCATAACATCTCCCCTCCATACATCTCTGCCTTAATCTCCCCTCACGCTATCTCTGCTCCACACAGGACCTTCTTCTCTGCTCTCCTCTTATCAGCTCCTCACACAATCGTCTCCAAGACTTCTCTTGTGCTTCCCCCATACTCTGGAACTCACTGCCCCAACACATCAGACTCTCCTCCACCTTCACTAGCTTCAAAAGCAACCTGAAAACCCACCTCTTAAGGATTGCCTATAACCTACAATAACTTTGCTTCCCCTACACCCCCCACAAACTTCCCTTCACCTTCTGTGTCTTTCCTCCTTCCTTGTAGATTGTAAGCCTTCGTGGGCAGGGTCCTTCCTCGCTCTGTACCATTTGTTCATTTATTGTCAATTCAAGAAAATACTGGCAAAAAGCTTCTATATTTAAATCTTTTACTGTGTATCTAAAATCTAAATACATTATATAACCATCAGACTTACCGTACATTTTCATAAGCACTTTCCTTAGAAGCACACTCATCCTCTGCTGAGGTATAAACGAAAGTTCTTCATATCAGTCTCTAGCCATTAGACTGGACAATGCCAAGGAGCTGAGCCATCCGCACTCTGTGCGGTGCACCTGCGACGTCTCAAAGGTAGATCCTTTTTCTTCAAGCATGCGTGGTGAGTATCTGGGCACGTATATATCGCTATCTACTTAGAGCGACATGCATGAAATTTGGTATGTGAACGCCAAATTTCATGCACATAATAAAGGCATAGAATGCGCCTGATTTATGAACCCACTCTACAGTGCGCATTCTACCGCTAGGGCAACATTTCTGGCTCAGGTATACCACTTTGAAAGTGATATACCTGTTCCAGCTGTAATGCGCCTAGAATTGCTGTATGAAGCTATAAATCTATAGCTTCGCTTCGGTTCTAGTGCACCCTGCCTCCCGCACGCCCCCCGAAATGAGATACATTACAAAGTGCCGCTTGCGCTATGTAATGCGCCCCGCCTCCTGTGCGGGAGTTTTAGAAATGGATGAACGGGGCTGTGTCTGATATCGAGCTGAAAAGACGACAGATATCTGGCGCAGCCCCGTTCATACATGTCACCCTTAATTGCTAACAATCTGCAGAGTGATAGCCCTGATTATACAAAGTGATAGAATACATGCCCCTCATACATATAAACACAAAAGTGAACGACATCTACATCCATCACCCACCACACCAAGGGTTTCTCTATCCCAGTGATAGCATATTTCACATGTGGATCTAGTGGTCTTATTTACCTGTCGAAGTGCCTCTTTGGCAAAGTATACGAAGGGCTAACCAGCCGCCATATTAAAATACGTATCCATGAACATAAGCCTAATATTAGAACTTATGTAAGGAAAGATGTTGCAGTGATTAAAGGGGAAAACGTGGAAGAAAAAAATGTGAAAAAATACGGAGAGACAATGGTCGCTAGACATTTCAGTGAGGCGAGACACCAAGTAAGTGACCTAGGATGGTGCATGCTAGAAGAAGTTCATTTGAGCAATCTTTCTGCACTGCCCAATAAATTACTGCGCAGAGAGGCGTTTTGGATCCACTATTTGGAATCCTGTGCTCCGAAGGGCTTAAATGAAATGTTGAATTTAAAATAAGTTTCATAGATGTCCTGTTTTTCGTAAATTTAGATTTATATGTCTTTCACTTTTGTGCCTATAGGTATGATTGTTCTATCACTTTGTATAATCAGGGCTATCACCCTGCAGATCGTTATTAATTAACTGGATCGCTATATATATGTGCCCAGATACTCATCGCGCATGTGTGAAGAAAAAGGATCTACCTTTGAGACGTCGCAGGTGCACCGCACAGTGTGCGGATGGCTCAGCTCCTTGGCAGTGTCCAGTCTAATGGCTAGAGACTGATATGAAGAACATTCGTTTATACCTTAGCAGAGGATGGGTGTGCTTTTAAGGAAAGTGCTTATGAAAATGTACGGTAAGTCTGATGGCTATATAATGTATTTAAATTTTTGATACACAGTAAAAGACTTAAATATAGAAGCTTTTTGCCAGTATTTTCTAGAATTGATTATATTGGAAGGCGAAGAGGCCTGGTTCATTGGCAATGTTTGGAAGCGCTGCATAAATAAATGGGTCAAAATATTTCTTCTAAAGTCATTTATTGTCACCATTGTACTTGTTTGACATATGTTATGTATGTAAGCCCCTTGAATGTACAGAGCCATGGACTCAATGGCGCTCTAAAAGAAATAATAATAATAATAGGCGAGTTTATTAAAGTACTGGAGAACCTTTTAAAATATGTATGTGGCTTGGACTACACAAGTCGCACACATTCCCAGTCCCAGATTGCAGTGTGATCTGCATGCACGGCACCCAATGTTAGTGAATTTGTTATGTTGTTAGATGCAAGGAGCAGTATGTATGAATGGGGCTGCGCCAGAAGTCTGCCATCTTTTCAGCCCGACATCTAGCGCAGTCCCGTTCGCAATAGTTTTGCATTACCCGTACACTTGTATCAGGTGCATTACTGCGCGCCCGCAGCACTTTATAATGCGCCCGATCTCGGGGAGGGGGGAGGGCGGGCGGGAGCCAGGGCGGACTAGAACCGTACGAAGTTATAGATTTGTAGCTTCAGTACGGCAACTGCTGGAACAGGTAAACCACTATCAAAGTGGTATACCTGAGCCAGAAGTGTCGCACAAGCGCTAGAATGCGTCTGATTTATGATCCGCAGTATAGCAGGTTCATAAATCAGGCGCATTCTACACTATTGTTATGCGCATAAAACTTGGCGTCTTAATGCCAAAAAATCATACATGTAGCCCTAACTGTTCCTGCTATAACCCGACATAATCTCCTTTCACTATGTATGATGCAGTCGATCTTTGGTCATATGATATTTGCCACCATTGAAATCTATGGGCGTCCCTAGCCCATGTTGGGAGATTTTCCCAGTGTATATGTTAAATAGTATGCACTTACTTATCCCTAATTATCTTTCTGTAGGGTTGAGACAGGGGATTTAGACTTTAACCCCTATTAGATGTCAGATCTCATGTATATGGTGCCATCCTCTGAACCTTGAGAAAGAACAAGAGCATTACACTTTTTTGTATTTTTGTTTGTTGTCAATAAAGATTGGTGTATTGAACAAAAAAAAAAAAAAAGAAGAGGAACCAAGGTGCATTCATCCTCCAGGGGGAGCATGGGAGCTGAGTAGAGGACGGCGGCCCGGAAGAGGCAAAAGAGTACAATGTTCCGAGCAGAGTGAGCAGAAGGCGCATGCGTCTAGTGGATTGTATCCTCCGTGAGGGAGAGCGAGCGCGCCAGGGTCGTGCTTCGTGTCCGCGGTGCAGTGTTATCGGTGGCGGGACAGACGGCGTGTACAGGGATGGTGCGGGGCGGCCCTTCCTCTCAGCACGGACTGTGAGAGACATGCTGCCCGGGGCCCCGGACCCCCCGGGGTGGAGGAGGAGATGGGGGAGGCAGCCGGGCCCCGGGCTGTGGTGTCCGTCCCTGCTGCTACTGCTCGCTGTTTTGTGCGCCGTCAGTGAGGCTCAGTCAGGGCCTGGAAGCGCCGGGGAGCCCGGACTAAACGTCTATATGAGCGAGGAGGAGGTGCGGCGGCTGATCGGTGAGTGAGGCCGGGGGAAGGGGCGAAGTGTGAACAGGAGCCTGCACTGGCAGCCATTGTCCTGTGATCAGAGGGTGCACAGTGCTGCAAGTGGGGCCCCAGGCTGTGAACAGAGGGTGCACACTGCTACAAGTGGGGCCCCGGGCTGTGATCAGAGTGTGCACAGTGCTACAAGTGGGGCCCCGGGCTGTGATCAGAGGGTGCACACTGCTACAAGTGGGGCTCCGGGCTGTGATCAGAGGGGTGCACGATGCTACAAGTGGGGACCAGGCTGTGATCAGAGGGTGCACACTGCTACAAGTGGGGCCCCGGGCTGTGAACAGAGGGTGCACACTGCTACAAGTGGGGCCCCGGGCTGTGATCAGAGGGTGCACACTGCTACATGAGGGGTCCTGGGCTGTGCTCTGAGGGTGCACACTGCTGCAAGTGGGGACCAGGCTGGGTTCAGAGGGTGCACACTGCTACAAGTGGGGCCCCAGGCTGTGATCAGAGGGTGCACGCTGCTACAAGTGGGGACCAGGCTGTGATCAGAGGGTGCACGATGCTACAAGTGGGGACCAGGCTGTGATCAGAGGGTGCACACTGCTACAAGTGGGGCCCCGGGCTGTGATCAGAGGGTGCACACTGCTACAAGTGGGGTCCTGGGCTGTGATCAGAGGGTGCACACTGCTACAAGTGGGCTCCGGGTTGTGATCAGAGGGTGCACACTGCTACAAGTGGGGTCCGGGTTGTGATCAGAGGGTGCACAGTGCTGCAAGTGGGGCACCGGGCTGTGATCAGAGGGTGCACTGTGCTTCAAGTGGGGCCACCGGGCTGTGATCAGAGGGTGCACGCAGTGCTGCAAGTGGGGCACCGGGCTGTGATCAGAGGGTGCACAGTGCTGCAAGTGGGGCACCGGGCTGTGATCAGAGGGTGCACAGTGCTGCAAGTGGGGCACCGGGCTGTGATCAGAGGGTGCACAGTGCTGCAAGTGGGGCACCGGGCTGTGATCAGAGGGTGCACAGTGCTACAAGTGGGGTCCCGGGCTGTGATCAGAGGGTGCACAGCTGCTGCAAGTGGGGCACCGGCTGTGATCAGAGGGTGCACAGTGCTGCAAGTGGGGCACCGGGCTGTGATCAGAGGGTGCACACGTGCTACAAGTGGGGCACCAGGGCTGTGATCAGAGGGTGCACAGTGCTACAAGTGGGGCACCAGGCTGTGATCAGAGGGTGCACATGCTACAAGAGGGGTACCCAGGCTGTGATCAGAGGGTGCACACTGCTACAAGTGGGGGTAAAGGCTGTGATCAGAGGGTGCACGCTGCTACAAGTGGGGCCCCGGGCTGTGATCAGAGGGTGCACACTGCTGTACAAGTGGGGCCCAGGCTGTGATCAGAGGGTGCAACGTGCTACAAGTGGGGACCGGGCTGTGATCAGAGGGTGCACATGCTACAAGGGGGTCGCGGCTGTGATCAGAGGGTGCACACTGCTACAAGTGGGGACCAGGCTGTGATCAGAGGGTGCACACTGCTACAAGTGGGGACCAGGCTGTGATCAGAGGGTGCACACTGATACAAGTGGTGCCCAGGCTGTGATCAGAGGGTGCACGATGCTCCAAGTGGGGCCCCGGGCTGTGATCAGAGGGTGCACCCTGCTACCAGTGGGGACCAGGCTGTGATCAGAGGGTGCACGATGCTACAAGTGGGGACCAGGCTGTGATCAGAGGGTGCACGATGCTACAAGTGGGGACCAGGCTGTGATCAGAGGTGCACAGCTGCTCAAGTGGGGCCCGGGCTGTGATCAGAGGGTGCACAGTGCTACAAGTGGGGACCCGGGCTGTGATCAGAGGGTGCACACTGCTACAAGTGGGGGCCCGGGCTGTGATCAGAGGGTGCACACTGCTACAAGTGGGGCCCCGGGCTGTGATCAGAGGGTGCACACTGCTACAAGTGGGGCCCCGGGCTGTGATCAGAGGGTGCACACTGCTACAAGTGGGGACCAGGCTGTTGTATTATACCCTGTGATCAGATGGCACAGTTTCACTAATGGAGTGTCCCATTTGGGCGGCTGCGTTGTGCTGCCATGTTCTGGCTGTGGGTGGTAAGGATCTAGAACAGGCATCCTCAAACTGCAGCCCTCCAGCTGTTGGGAAACTACAACTCCCATCATGCATTTCTATATATCTATAACAGTGGGAATGATGGGAGTTGTAGTTTCCCAACA
This sequence comes from Phyllomedusa bahiana, assembly GCA_025379985.1. Taxonomy (NCBI): domain Eukaryota; kingdom Metazoa; phylum Chordata; class Amphibia; order Anura; family Hylidae; genus Phyllomedusa; species Phyllomedusa bahiana. The sequence goes on from JAODAL010015082.1 coordinate 47,925, forward strand.
GCTGGAGGGCCGCAGTTTGAGGATGCCTGATCTAGAAGCTGATCATGTGGGCGGCTCTTATATCACCTGTAACATCGCTCCCACAATCCTTGGCTGATTATAACTTTTGAACCAAACAGACATTGCTTTTCATGGTGAAGAAGTTACTATGTCCCCCTAGGGTGGTGAGGTGACCATGTGCTGGGCGTGTCTTGTGGCCGCTTCTCAGCGCCATCTATGGAGGGCAGGTGCAAGGTGTACTAGTCACTTGCAGGGGGTCTGTAGCGTGACGGTGGTGAGAGACTATTCTGTGTAGGTGGCGGGCTTGTTAATGATTGGCAAGACTCACCTCTAACCTGGGTCCAATAAGCCATTCCCCTGGTACGAGAGGGGCTGCCCAATTTCCATTCCGCCCCTTTTTACCTGGGGTGAATAGCCATCGCCTGATTTGAAGTGACTTCCATTGACTTCAGTGAGCTCCATAGTTACTATGGGGCCTGTCCTCCACCATGCACATGGTGCTCGGCCAGATCTCTTCAGCCTTGTATCCTGAATGGGGAGAAGGGGGTCCCATTATGCCAGACTCCTATAGGAGCAGGTTGTCTCCCACAATGATTGGGCAGATGGAATCCAATTGCTCTTATTACATAGTGCCAACATATTGTGCAGCGCTGTACTGGGATGACCACTCGCATAGCCCCTGTCCTCATAAGTGCAGCCTGAATCTGTGGAGAGGACTGGAGTACTCTGAGGGGAAACATGGGGCATCCTTCAGATTCTGTGGATCCCGTCCTTGGCTGGATTCGAGCCTTGGTTCTCAGGTGTCCACATTTTTCTGTTCTGGGTTCTCACTTTGTATTTCTCTAAGTTGCAGGAATCCTTTGGGGTATCGGGGAAAAAAGCTTCCCTGTCATGTACCGGGACGTCCCCGCGGCCATAGATTTTACAGAACAAGTGCGGTCCTGATAACACTACTGGTCGGCGATATTGCACTTTTTGTGCTGGAGACAGAATCATAGCAGACCCTGCTATTGTGTCCCGCACAGAAAGCGCGTACTGCCGGCAAATAGAGGCAACCTGTAGTAGAGCGTCATTGGGCGTGGCTGCGGAGTCGCCGGCGAGCGTCATTGGGCGTGGCTGCGGAGTCGCCGGCGAGCGTCATTGGGCGTGGCTGCGGAGTCGCCGGCGAGCGTCATTGGGCGTGGCTGCGGAGTCGCCGGCGAGCGTCATTGGGCGTGGCTTCCCTTTTGGCTCGTTTGCCTCACTGTTATTGTAACATAGTGGTTAGAAATCAGTTCTTGAGGATGAAGTGTCTGCTGTGATTTCTTGATTGTGGGATCCTTGTAAGGCGGGGTTCACACGGCTTACTCACGCCGTAATTGCGGGACGGATTTCGCCGGCAATTACAGCATGTGTACAGGGGCGGGGGGGGGGGAGGGGAGATGGCAGCTCGCTGCCCCCAAAGACTTTCATTATCCAAGGCGGATAATGTGCATGTCACTTTCTCCCGCTCGCTGTATTCGCCGAGCAGGGAGAGGAGACGGAGTCCATAGTTCTCTATGAGCACTGTGGATTACCGTAATGACTGGGACGTATTCCAGCCGTATTTGAGCGCAGTATGGACTGAAATCCGTCCCAGAATCAGCCGTGTGAACGAGGCCTAAAGGTGCATTTTACATAAGCTGTGTTTACCGGAAGTCCCTACATACAGGGTGATGGGTCTCCATTATGGAATGAATTAAAAAGCACCTGGGACGTCTCCAGCATCTCTAGTCTGGTAAATCCCTGTGATGTAACAATTCTGCAGCATCTTCTCTTTTAAGGGTATGTTCATAAGGTTTATTGCAGGCGTATTGCAGCTTGTGCTGTGCGCACCCCTATACGCATGCTGCGTTAGAAGTACTTCTATAACACTCCGCTTTAAATTCATAGCACTCAATAACTGCTATGATTTTACTGTATTTGCAGGGTGTATGTCGGGTGTATTGCAGAGCAATTATGCAGCAAAGTGCACCCTGCAAATATGCCGTGTGAACCTACCCTAAGGCCTCGTTCACACGGCTTATTTCGCCGGGGTTTTGCCGACGGTTTGCGATGAATCCTCGGCAAAATCAGTCAGAAACAAGTCACAGCCTATTTTTATTTTTTCAATAAAAATAGGCTGTCTTTCACACACCTTTATTCCGTGCGGATTGCCGCCGGGATTGACGACGGCAACCCGGAGGGAAAAAAATTGCTTTCAATATTTCCCGGGAGGATTCACCACCTTCAATGATTGGAGATGGGTGAATCCGTGGGGAAAAATCATTACAAATACGTGCCCACTTTGGACAGTTATTGAAAAACTGTTTTTCACTGATTTCAGAACGTATTTACGATGGGAAATCCTTTTGTAAATCTTCTGAAAAAACCCGGGTAAACGAGGCCTAACTGTGTACCGTGCTGTTCCTTCATTGTTCCTCCTGGAGGTGTATTGCTGAAGCAGACAGATGGGTGTTACCATTGCAGTTGTGTCCCTGCACACACATTGACTGTCAGCAGTGATGCTACAATGGCAGACTGTTTAGAGACACACCCACAACTGGTAACACCCATCTGACAGATTGGTAATTGCCTATATTACATACTGGGCATCACATCATGGCATTGTGGCATAACATCCTATGTCGGAGCCGTCTAAACAGGATTTCTTGTCTGCTTTTAACACTGTTAGAAACCGTTTGATAAACGACTGTAAACCCTTCCCATATTTCTCAATAGAAATCTGACCTGTAGTTTACACGGATTGGAATTTTTTTGGTGTGATTTCAAAATTGAGTGTTTTACAAAAAACTTGGAGCGTGCCCATTCTTCAGTCTGATCATTTACTTGAGGAGTCAGTGGGAAGGCAAAAAAAACCGACCAGACAGTTAGTAAAGTGATTGTTGCGCGGCTCCAACCAGAAAATAATTCAGTAGTGCTCTATGATGTACTATGGGTCACACCTATAACATTATTTGGCCCATCGGCCTATTCCTAAAAAAATGAATTTGAAATTGGTGTATCTAAGTAGAAAAAGTAGAAAAATTAAAGGGGTTGTCTCACTACAAGGATTGGTTTTTATGTTAAGGATCTTGCAAAAACAAGTCACTTTGCAATATATGTCCATTAACAGTGTCCTACCTATTCTGAGATATCCCCTCTTGTATGGGCCGCATCAGTTCCTCAGGTCACTATAACTACAGACCTGTTCAATCCCTCCTGATAGGCTGCCAGCACTGGTTGCTATAGCTACAGACCTGTCTTCTACTGCAGCCTAGTAGAAGCCAGTAAACAAGGAAACCAAGAAAACAGGATTGAGGTAAGATGAATCAATGTGGTGAGATAACCCCTTTAAGTTGGACGCACAAAATAATATATATATATATATATAATATATATATATAATATATATTATAATATATATAATTACATACACACACCGTATAAGCGAGGCACCTACTTTTGCCACAAAAACCGGGAAAGCTTATTGACTCGAGTATAAGCCTAGGTGGAAAATGCAGCGGCTACTGGGGAATTTTAAAAATAAAAATAGATACCAATAAAATTACATAGGTAATTGCCCCCAAAGGCTGGTATAGGCAGTTTAATGTCCCCTATAGGCAGGTATAGGCTGGTATAGGCAGTTTAATGTCCCCCATAGGCAGATATAGGCTGGTATAGGTCGTTATAGGAAGCTATATGACCCCATAGGCAGGCTATAGGCAGGTAATTGCCCCCATAGGCAAGTTATAGGCAGGTATAGGTCGTTATAGGCAGGTATAGTCCCCCTAGGTAGGTTATAGGCAGGTATAGGTCCCCCTAGGTCGGTTATAGGCAGGTTATGGGCCCCCTTATGGGGTTTAAGGCCCCCTAGGAAAAAGGTTATAAGAGCCCCCTAGGGGGTTTTATAGGCGGGTATAGTTTTTTTTAGGTTTGTTATAGGGGGTATATCACTTAGGAGGTTATAGGCAGGTAATTGCCCCTAGGAAAGGGTTATAGGTGGGTTTATAGGCCCCTAGGTAGGTTTTTAGGCAGGAAAGGTTATACCCCCCTGGTAGGTTATAGGCGGGGTATGGGCCCCTAGTGGGTTTTATAGGCAGGTATAGGCCCAAAATGGGCCCCAGGTATAGGCAGCGGGGTTTTAAAAAAAAAAAAAAAAAAAAAAACCACTTACCTGGTTCCCCGTGCTCCGTCTCCCTCGCCGCCCGCCTCCCCCTGTCCGGCCTCCCGCGGCTCTTCTCCCGGCACAGGCGGGTGATGTCATCAGGTCGCGCACACAGCTTGATACAAAACCTGCCTGTGCCGGAAACTCCTGAGTTTGCGGCCTCCCGGAGTCCACTGCGGAGCAGAGCCTCGCTCTTGCCCCGCAGTGGTATCTCTTCCCTTGTTGCGCTCCGGGGGAGTCGCTTTAAAAGATGCGACAGGCCCGGGCCATGCAGGCCGGCACTGTGGCGTACTGGGCGTTCAGTTAAAAGTGCTCCCTAAATTTGCATATAACTGAAGCGTCCCTGTCGGCGCAGGGGCCTTTCCCCCCCAGCCCGAATGTGTTAAAAACCTTTTTTCATTTTTTTATAAATTTATATATATATTTTATTTATTAAAATATATAATATATATATATATAATATTATATTATGATTTTTATTTTAATATTTTGTGCGTCCAACTTAATTTTTCTACTTTTTGTTAATGCTTAGATACACCAATTTCAAATTCTTTTTTTTTTTAGGAATAGGCCATGGGCCAAATAATGTTATAGGAGTGACCCATAGTACATCATAGAGCACACTACGAATTATTTTTCTGGTAGGACCCGCGCAACAATCACTTTACTGTCTGGTCGGTTTTTCTGCCTCCCATTAGGTCCCAAGCTTACGGAGTGACTACTGGGTGGAGTAATAAACACCACATGGTCGACCAACAAACCGATTGAAAATCCCAGCCAAAATCAGTGACAAAAACCGACTAAAAACACCATTTTTTTGTGTAAAAGTTCAAAATACTCTTGGACAAAGAGTTTTTCTGTTCAGATTGTGATTAGAAATCCTATCGTATTTTATCCTTTGCGGTGTGGACGCATCCTCACTGCATTTGGTCAGGAATATTACCCTATAGAAACGTTTGCATTTTGGGCTACATTGTGAAGGGGTGTAAGCACTCTAACAGCTTATTATCCAGCAGCTTTTCTTGGAACCCTGTTATTAAGAACTACCTTGGTATTGTAACCGTGTTCTGATCTGACTGAAATTATCACCCTGTGTTTGCTTCCTGGGAACACCCCTTTAAATAAAGTCTAAACGCATAGTCGGCTCTGCCCTAGTTGAGACAAACGTGCATGAAAATGAATGATGGTGCTTGCAGCTGTCCTCCCCATTCACTTCTATTGGAACTCCAAAATATAGCTGAGCGCATATAACATATTCAGAACTCCCATTGGGGACAGGTAATTGAAGACTTTTTCCTAATACATTAGTCTTGATTTTACTTTGGTGATGAGCTAAGAGATTTTATCTGCTCTGAGTGCACACAGATTTAGTTTTTTTGGTTACATCCATATCTTCCTTCCTGATTAGACAGTGCAGGGAGTGCCATTACCATGGACGGAGCTCACTCCAGAGGAGACTCATCTCTAGCAAGATTAGCTTTTGTTTACAGATGAGCAATTTTCACTTGTAGCTTTGATTACTGAAGATTAAATCTCCTGCACTTATGTCTTTGTAATGTTTCATCTAGCTATAGGAAAGCTAAATATGCTAATCACTGCTATGGAACCACCCACAGCCTGACAAAAGGCAGAGTGAGTATAGAGCTGCTTGTGACTCGGTGAAACCACAAGTTGAGAATGCTTCAATTACGTTTACTTGTGGCAGGGTGGTGAAGGATGAGGAACCCTTTGTTGCCAGTACGCTCCTTGTTGGAGTCTTGAACTTGGCAATAAAGATGGTAGCGGGGTACGTTTCAATCTATTATAAGATGACTGAAGAGTCTTATGCCAGTCAGAAAGGAGATGGCTCCAATCTTACGAGTCCGCAGACAGTGGGGCTCCTCTGTTATGGCAGAGTTCTGGCCTAAATACTGGTGGCCTGCTTTACACCACATTTGTTATGTGTTTTAGACGGTTTCTAATTACTTTTGCCCCTAATGTGACAAAAGGGTTGTGGCTTCTGAAAAGGCGTGGCTTCAAAAAAAGGGTGTGGCTTACTGTGGGCTGACATGCGCCAACATTTTGGCGCAGTTAGTGGTATAATGCAAGCCAACTAATAGAAGGCGTTAACTTAGACTGGTCAGTGTAAGCACGCCCCAGATTTACCAACACTGTGATAAATGTCCAAGTATTAAACCGTGTTGGTAAGGCTATGTTCACACGGCTTATTTTGGGACGCACGCAGTATAGCGCGAATTACGGGCTGAGATCCGTCCCAGTCATTACGGTAATGCACAGTTCTCATAGAGAACTATGGATTACGTCTCCTCTCGAGCGGGGAGAGAAGTGACATGTCACTTATTCACGGCGTATACGTGCCGAGAATAATGAATGTCTATGGGGCCGGAGAACTGCGCCCCCGTCCACACGGCGTAATTGCAGGCGAAATACGTCCCGCAGTTAGGCCGTGTGAACATGGCCGAAATGTGCCTCCGTCTTTTAAAACATTGTGACAAAGGATCCTCGGGTTTATTTCTGCAATGCTGAGATGCTGGGCTCTTTTTTGTGTGTCAGAGCTTCAACTCCCAGCAAGGTCAGCTCAATTGGAGTTACTGGGGCGTCGAACTTCTTTTCACATTAGTATGATGGTGGCCCTCGAAGGTCCTTGGAGATGGTGCCTGGGGAGGGCTATCAGAGCTGAGTGGCCAAATAGAACAGTGTGGAGATATTTGCTGAAACTCCAAATACAATATGCCCCCCCACCTGTGCTGATGGCACCACCTCTGCCAAGTGCTTGTTGTGTCCTCCAGGGAAAGCCAGTCCTCCTGCCTCCAGACCTTGTCCATCCCTGCTTGCGGTGTCTAAACTCTCGGGACCACATGCAAGGTTGTGGAGGGCTACAGGCCACAGGAGCTAGAGGGCTGCAGGTTGCTGAAGTAATATCAACATCTATTCTGGAGGTTGTTCTCTACAGTCTTGTAAATGGGGCAGAGAAAGTTGGAAATGTTAAAGGGAATGTGTCATCAAAAATTGACTTATTGTTTAACTCACATTTTTATGTTAAACACATTTTGTAGGAATTTTTTTTTTTTCCATATCACTTTAAGTATTTTTTTTAATAATTCTTAAGTCCTGCAGTTCTCACTTTGGCCACTAAGCCTAATAATTGTCTGACACTTCCTGCTCTGTTTAGAGAGCTTTTCAGCAGTGTGCTCATTATCAGTAAATCACAAGGCATTATGGGAAAGGGGCTGAGACGCCCACAGCGCCTCTGTTGGATGTAAACAAATCTCATTTGCTTTTGACCCACCGAGTCTTGAGAAAGCAAAAAGGATTTTTACCCAAGCCTTATCTCATCTGCAGACAACGCTGTTTCGGGATTTTTGTCCCTTCAGTGCAGAGCATAGCGATACTGGCTGGCTGTGTGGGAGGCATCGGGTAGCTCAGGAGGGAAGGGATCTCTGTTTAAGGACAGCACGAACAACGGCTTGTAGAGTTTGTTTTGCCTTTTCGCCCTCTACTTATCATCTGCATATCACAAGGCATTATGGGAAAGGGGCTGAGACGCCCACAGCGCCCTCTGTAAAAGCAGGGTCACACTGAAAGGAGACACCATTGTGTACAGATAACACAGAATCCACCAGTCACAAGAGGAGATGTCACCGCTCCCCCTCTCTCCTCCCTGCACAGTGAAAACTCTCCTGTACAACTCTATGGGACAGAATCTGTCTTAAGAATCCTATGTGCATGAAGCTGCTGTAAAGTATCTCTCTGACTGCTGTTAAAGCAGTGCAAGCAAGAATGTCTTCCCCACAATCAAATATAGACGGCATAAAAACGACTGAGAGGAAAAGCATATGGATCAGGGGCTTGATTTCATAAGTGAAAAAAAAAAAAATTGGCGACAGATTCCCTTTAAATTTGGGCAGTGTCTAGAGTTCAGGAGGCGTGGAGTAGGTTTACAGCTTCATTTTTGGGTCCTGCCTATAAATAGATGAACTCTGCCTAATAAGCGCTTGAAAGCCAAGCAGGCATTGATTTCTGTAACTTGGAGATGGATGGGAGCTCAGCAGCTTTCACAGTGGATGATGCCAGGATAATTAATTTTTAATAAGAAGTTTGTGTGTTTTTGGAGTATTCAGATGCAGCAGCTCTGGTTGGCAGAAGGTTTCGTTTGTGAGGGATTCCTCAATTGTGGTTTTGTTCCCGGGTGGTGTTTTCACGTCAAGCACGTGGATTTGTGCAAGCCCCACTCAGAAGAATGTGACCATCCTTTACTAGGAAACATTCATGTGGTTTAATATTGCCAAAAGCTAGGAATATTTAGGATGGAAATAAGAAACGTTTCAAAAGGTCGTCCTTTTATTCAGACACGTTTATCCAAAAATATCCAGTATGATACATAGTTCACAAGTGTGTGTGACGGTATATGTATATATGATCACACTGCACTACCCATAGAAGTTACGCATTTTTTTTTTATTTTTAAATGAACTAAATGAGAGCATCTCTGAAGTTTGGAATGCACATGTCCTATTGTTCAGTGTTTTCAGTACTTGTTGCACAACTTGCTGATCTCTAAGGGTATGTTCACACGGCGTAATTGTGGCGTGTACAGTACGCACCGAAATACGCCCGGCGTATTGGGAGTCGCGCTGATTAGTGCATATTCTTGAGCGCGGGCACGGGGGGGCGGCTTTGACAGGCATTACGTGCGGCGCGTAATCGACGCAAATAATTGACATGTCACTTATCTCCCTGCGCGTACAAAACGATCATATTGTACGCGCGGGGGACAAGGCGTAATCTATAGCTCTCTGAGAGCTATGAATTACCGTAATTGCGGCACGCATCTCGCCGCAAATTGAGCGCAATACGCGGCGAAATACGCCTGCAATTATGCGGGAAAAATAAGCCGTGTGAACATACCCTAACAAGGAGCTTAATGCCAACATTTACAACAGTTGTTTAATTCCTGAATCGCCCAATAAATTTGGGAGATTTGAATTGGAATTTAAACAATCCTCCTAATCATGCTGTTTACATTTTGCATCATGAGACCAGGACAACATCATACAATTGATCAACATTAAATTGCCATTGTGAAGCTTCAAGCAGGATGATCTCAGATGGAAGTGGCCACTGAGCTTAGAGTGTCAGAGACTCATCAGCAGGTTGTATCAGAGATACAGAGACTGGAAGAGTCACAAAGGCAAACAAGTGGATGTTCTTTGGCCATGCAGAACCAGATGATGAATGCCACACAGCTCCTGGCACGTTTAACCCTTTAACGCCGAGGCTTTTTTTTATTTTAATGTTAGTTTTTCTCCCTTCTCGCCTTCCAAGAGCCATAACTTTTTTATTTTTCCACCTATATAGACATATGAGGGCTTTTACTTTACTTTGACATGATGTACTTCCTAATAGTGTTATTCATATTACCATTAGAATATAAGGGGAAACCGCAAAAAAATTCTAAGTAGGGCAAAATGTGAAAAAAACTTACTTGTGCCAGGTTTCCAGGAGTTTTTTTGTATAAGGCGTTCAATCCTAGGTAAAAAAATGACGTCTTATCTGTATTGTACAGATTGATCCGATTCCGGCAATACCAAATATGTACAATTTCTGTTATGTTTTGGTACAGTGAAAAAAAATTCCAAACATTTCCTCTTTTTGAAATTTCCCCGGCGTGACCGGCATTGTGATACGATGCATTAGGGTGTACAAAAATGGGAAGTTTTACTACTTCCTGCCTGGGGACAGAAGTAGCAAATTTGAAAACATGTCAGCGATGGAAGCTTTCACAAGGCGATCCTGCTACAAAGCACTGGCATTAGGATGTACTCATACGTCCAATGTCGGTGAGTGGTTAAGGGAGATGATGGACCATTCATGACCGTTTACCTCAGCGTGGTCTATGTGCTAGATGACCTGACCACACCTCCAAGCACAGGCATCATTGTCTTGCATTGGCCTGGACGAGAGACCAGTGCTCCTCAGTGCTGTTCAGTGATGAAAGTACATTCACTCGGAGCAGAAATGATGGTGCCAACGATGCGGGAGAAGTCAAGGAGAGCGCTCTGCATCAGCCAGATGAGCCTTTGTTGGTGGTGGTGTTGCAGTGTGGGTAGGTCTAGTCAATACAGAACTGCCCTACACTTTGTGAATGGTACAGTGACGCCTCTACTGCCTGAATAACATCATTAATCCAGCCATTGTGCCTCTGCATGAACCACAGTGCTCCAGCTCATCAAGGTCGCATCATTAGGGAACGGCTGCACGAGAATGGGGGACCTCACATTTCACTTTCTCCAGACTTTGATGCATGCATCGTCTTAAATGGCCGACTTTCAGGATACATTTGTGTTTTCCATAAATTACACCCGAAAGCCAAATATCCTTAATTTTTTTTTTTTTTTTTGTATCTTTCTTTTGTATCACTATGTAATTTTTGTTTGGCTGTCACATATCCTTTTCAACTTCCTAAATTGTTTAGAAAGGTGTTGTGAGTAATCAGTAAGGTTATGTTCACACAGCTTAAACTGGGCCGTATTTCGCCGCATATTGAGAGGCGTACTGCGCTCTAAGGCCATGTTCACACGGCTTAAAATGGGCCGTATTTCGGTCCGTAATTACGGCCGGAGTGGCAAATTACGGGCGGGAAAACGGCCCATCATTACGGTAATTCACAGTTCTCATAGAGAATGGATTACGTCTCCTCTCCCGCCGGCGAACCCGCCGGGCGGGGAGAGAAGTGAATGTCACTTTCTAGCGGTTTTAAACGTGCGCTAGCAGTGACTGTCTATGGGCGGGGAGGTGCCGGCCCCCCCGCTCCGCCCCCCCGTCCACACGGCGTAACTGCGGGGCGTAATTACGCCCCGCCTTTTTAACCTTGTGCAACCTTCCCCAAAATACGGTAAAAATCCCCCCCCAACCCATTACGGAAAAACCACAGTTCTTTAGAAAAATATGGATTACGCCCCTCCCCCCAGGCTTTACAATACCGGCGGGGCGTTACGTGCCCGAGAAAATCCATCTGGACCCCCGCAGGGTAGCGCTCCAGAACACCGGCGGAATAGCAGGGCATATTGTACGCCCCGCAGTTGCTCTGTGTGAACATAGCCTTATTGGCTTGGGGTGGGGATTTCACAACAAAAATGCAAGTTTTTTAAAAAACCCCCTTTTTCTTTTTTTTTTTTTTTTTAAAATTAACCTCGATTTCATTTGTGTTTCAAATCGGAGTTCGTTAGAAAACTACCTGCATTAATAAAAAAAAAATCCACACTTTTTTAATTGCTTGTGTTTTTTATACAGTTGAAAAAGGGGAAAAAGGGTATGCAGTGTAAAAGCCCAGCCCCTTGGGGAAAGGGTGAACCGGGTTGTTTGCACTGAAATACTGCCGGGAACTTTTTTTTAAAGCGTTTCCCCCCAACTGAAATTTATAAGGCTATGTTCACACGGCGTATTGCGGTGCGTATTGTACGTGCTGCATTAGGCCGGGTGTTTTAGAAGTACGCATTGACTTCTGTCATCCCCAACTCTCTCGGGAAGCTATTGAATTGTTGAAATTTTGGGGGGCACATTTTGGGTGATTTGCTTTTGGGACCCGCGAAAACCCCGGTAAACCCACCCCTTTAAATACGCGCTTTATTCAAGGCCCGTTTTTTTTACACTGGTAGTTTTCCCAAAACCCAAAAAATTTGGGACATGGTTTTTCCAGGGGTTTTTGGCGTAAAAAAGGGAAGAGGGGGCAGAAAGGGCCCTTTGGGGGCACATGTGCTGTATTCTTTTTTAAAAATTTTAGGGATCAAATGCGTCATCTCAGCTACACAAGGAGCACATTTTGCGGCGCTGCAAGTACACTGTGTGCACAGACCATAAAGGCTAGTCCAGTCAAGTGATTGCATATTACCATCTATTGTTACCTGCTGCTCAGTATGCGATGGGGTTTCCTAGCCAACAAAGGGGCCGCGAGATGCATGTGAGCGTGTTTCCACCTCGGCCTCACCAAAAAGGGTCAGGTTTTCGGGATTTCCCAGTGTTGCACGGGCAGTGCTTTGTGGGGGGGAGCCCCAAAAACCCTGACGTTGGGGGCCGGGACTCTTTTGGGAACACTGCTGTAGATGGAGCTGAGCTGCCTGCTCTTTGCCCACAGTGCAGTTCTGGGCCACCTGTTTCGGGTTTTAAACCACACATATGAAGAAGTCTCCATGGCTCCTGCTTTAAAGCCTTGGTGTGGGGCCCAGGATTTTGTCGGGCCTTTTTCTTGTAGGCACCTTCACACCCTCCTGAGAAATGATCAGCTCTCCGATAGATGAGGCGGCGAACACTAGGATTCTCAGCCCCTTTCTACTCGGGAAAAGGGGCGCACTCCGGTCCAAGATAAACATTGGAGGACCAAACAATATGGGTTTTTGGTATACGACCCCCCGCCCTTTTCCCCCAGTTAAGGGTTTGGGGGTCAGGATGCCGGCTACAGCCTTGGCCAGCACAAAGGGGACCCCAGTAAGACTTTGTATAGCACCGTATGGGATTGGACAGGCGTTATGCACCCTCATAAAATCCTTATTACACCTTCATGAGTCCTAATTCAGCAATGTTCGTTCCGAAGGTATTTGCTGTGGCTGAAATCAGATCTCCATAAAGGCCAGGTTCTTTTTTGTTCTTTCACCCACAGCTAACTTGGCTAATCCATTTTGTGGACCTCTCATTAAAGGGGGTTGTGTTGCTGGGGCAAGAATGAGTTGGAAGCACATAGTTTTTAAGTTAACCTCCAATTGATGAATTATTCTAGTTATAAGCCATCAAAAAACAAATTCCCAGGAAAATTAATTTTAACAATAATAGCTCTTTCTGTATGAAGTAGCCTTTTAGAGTATGTTCACGCGACGTAATTTTTACGCTTATTTTGGGGCATGTTTTGCGCTGAAATGAGCTCCAGAATAAGCTTCAAACAATGTTCTATGTTGTTCTCTTTGTTCCAAGTAAATACTTGGCTCATTCCTTTACGGTAATTGCGGCACGTATTTTGGGGCAATTTCACTCACGTACACTTAAAGGGGTTGTCTCACTACAAGGATTGCTTTTATGTTGAAGATCTTGCAAAAAAAGTCATTTGTAATATGGTCATTAACAGTGTCCTCCCTTTCCTTTTTAACCCCTCTTGTATGGGCTGCCTCAGCTCCTCAGGTCGCTATAGCTACAGACCTTTTTGATCGCCCCTCATAGGCTGCCAGCGCTGGTCGCTATAGCTACAGACTTGATGTTCTCAGCAACTCATCACTGCATGCCAGAAGAATCCAGTAACACCAAAATGAAATGCAAAAAAAAAAAAAAAAAAAAAAACCGTACTGAGGTGAGATGAATCGATGGAGCGAGACAACCCCTTTAAGTGTCTCGTCAATTCTTGAGCCATTTACGCAAGTGAAATTCCCGTAGAAATGGTGGAGTGAATTTTTTTGGCCCATAAACACCTCAAAAGCGCCCTTTCCCCTTTTTAAAAAAAAAACCCCTCTAATGGGATTTTTTGAAGCGAAAATTTCCCTTTTAAAATTTACATTGTGTGAACATATCCTTAAGGGACTTGCTTTACCGCGCCGTTTCACTGAGCCACAAGCAGTTTTAGATTCATGCTTGCTGTCTCTTTTTTGGGCCCAAATTGTGGGGGTTCTTAGCGTGTAAAAACATAATGGCTCCGTTTCACCCTTCTTCTGATTGCACTGCAGAGGGGCAGGAGACTGATCTTGAGTCGAAGCTTTTCTCTATAGTAAACCAGTAATTTAGTCTCCTTTGTTTGTTAGAGATAACACCTTCTGTTTTCAAGCTGCAGGCATGTGCTGACCTATCACTAAGTACTAGCAGATGAGACAGAGCAGGTTGATGACCTCAGAAACCTGGCTGCACTCAGAGTAGATAATTTTATTTTTATTTTTTACTTTTATTAAACCAGAATCATAATTGGCCTCCCATTCGTATCTCGGACATTGGAGCAGCAGCCATAGATTAATACGTTCTACTTTGTGTAATACGCTGTTTCTTTGTAGATGACATTCTTGATAAACGACTGAGAGTGCAGCCATATTGGTTGTCAAATTTAAATTGGTTTCAGATTTATTAGTGAACTTCTTTTGTTTTAAGATGAGGCTATTTTACAATACAATCCAAAGGTAATAACCATCAGAGCTGCTGCGCTTTTTTGCAAAATAGATGGCAATGGTAAAACAGAAAAATGGCTTCTGATGTGGTAAGTTTTTCAGTGAAAATGTAAGTAAGCTGTTGCTCTTTTTGCACAATGTGCATGGCACTTATTTCCGGACGGATTCACCCCATATATGAATGGGGATATGAAATCTGTCAGGAAATCAGTGCCAAATACGTGCCACACTTAGTGACACTGATTTGCAACTGATTTCGGAACGTATTTATGTCTGAAATCCGACGTGAATCAGTTCTGAAATCAGCCGTGTGAACATAGCCTAAGGGTGCGTTCACACGGCAGAGGACAAATACCGTTCGGTTTGCCGGCCGGTATTTGTCCGGTTTTGCGGCCGTCCACACGGCCGCGTGGGGGGGGGGGGTGGCTTTTCTCTGCGATGAGCGCTCCCATTGATATGTTCATATTCCGTCTGGAAACTGGACGGAAGAATGAACATGCTCAGTGTTTTTTGAGTGGACCGTGGGCGGAAAAACCGCCGGGTTTTCCATAGAGCACCATTGTGCTCATTTTCGGACGGTTCTTCAGGCGGTCTGAAAAACCGCAAACCGGCAGAAAAACCAGGCCGTGTGGACATGCCCTTACTTTCCACCTTCTATTAGTTAGTTTACTTATGCCGCTAATTACTGGAACATTTTGGCGCGTTTCTGCCACCTTTCCGTGAAGTCGCACTTTTTTGTTGAGGCTGTGTCCATTTTGTTGCATAAGGTGCAGTAATGTCTAGAAGCTGTGTAGGACATAAGGCAATCGCCATAATAAATGTGCCCGTCTATGCTGTATAGTAGAATGCCACTAGAGTGAGCCGTAATTTATTTTGTGGAAGTGATAGTGGAACGATTGGCAACCAATAGCAGGCTGGGAGTTGTAGTTCCCGACAGCTGTACAGATCTGCTTCATGGTGTTTGCAATGTTGGGGCATCATCTGCTTCAGATATTGCTCACTATAAGAAAAATGAAAGAAGCTTGTTTTTCCCATATCACAACAGTGTGTGAAACCTTTCCTTCAAGCCGGACACTAGCTACAAACTGGTTATAGGGAGGTCAACACTAGCGTTGTCCACGGTGGCTGAAATGTGTCCTGATGAATGACAAGCCTCTTGGCTGGGTTAGGGGACGTTAACACCATATATGTTCGCCGCAGGATTTCTGCGAGGAAATGCAGATTTCTGCCTCCTTAACTCTTGCGTTTGACGACTCGTTCAGAGTATTTTTCAGCACGCACTGATGATTTTATACTGCAGACAATGAGGGGTGTCTTCTACATTGTTTGATTCTTATTTTGGGGCATATTTCAGCACAAAATGCACCCCAAAATAAGCATCAGAATAGCCGGTCGGGCTTTTGCACGACTGCATTCTGTTCTATGGGAGTTCTGAGCAGCTGAACGGTCTGGCTGTGCTCACACCTCCCATAGGACAGGAGGGAGTTGTGCCCCAGCCGGACCAGGTCTACATTCTTCGCGGGTGCTTTCAGGGTCCCGTTCCTGAGCTAGTGGCCGATGCTTCAGACTGTGGCTGGTGCTATTCGTGTGCGATCGGTCTAGGGAGGGAACACCCCTTTAAAGGAGTTGTCTCCCTTCAGAGTTTCAGAGAATGCATGAATGAAATACTCTGTCACTTCTTGGTTCAGACTGACTCATTTGCATAAGCTCCATGCTTGTACAGCTCCATGCCATGCTGTGCTTTCAGATGCTAATTAGATCAGATTAACTTCTCAAACTACTAACAGGACTTCTTATCTGATCCCCAAAACAAAAGCCCTAATTACAGTTCTGTTTATTTTACATAAATCAAGCTTTTTACTGCTGAGCAGCACAGGACACTGCTGGGACCTGTGTGATGAAGTCACTCACTGTTATCTCATTGAACAAACAGCAGGGGGAGAATTGTTTACAGGTCGGTTACTGAGGGAACTGAAATAGCCAGGGAGGTCATAAATTCACTTGTATCTCCTTAGGGAAAACAGAGGAACAAAGCAATATATTTAGAAAATGTCTTTATTTTGTGTTCCCTACAATTTGAAAGCTTTCTTTGTAGCGAGACAACCCCTTTAATGTCAGAAGATGAAGCCGCTTATTCTAGTTCCAGGCTCCCTTTCATTGCCATCCAGTTGTGCAGGTGATCAGCATGGCCATTACAAAGTTGGAAAACATGTCTGTGCAGTTTCCAGCTATGTGACGGCTGCTATGCAGAAGACTGTTCTCTGTGTGGTTTTTGGGTTTCTTTTGATTGTTCGTACCCATGGCATGTTGTAATGAATTGACATTAAAGGGGTTTTCTCATCATGCTGTTTCACAGAGCCACAGCCAGCTTCAGACTCGTCCTTCCTGGTCAACCTGTGGGCAGATCTGCAGTAGTGATTAGCATATTGGTTCTTCTATTCCTAACTGATCGACCTTGTTGGTGACACAAGTGGAGGTTTGTCAACTGTAGTGTGCAAGGCTGCAGAGTTCTTAAGTGTTAAAGCTTGTCAGTAACTTAGATAAACAAGCTCCTGTGCTGGGGATAAGTGCACACTTATTTTGAACGTATGGCGGATCCAGTATATGATGATGTGACATTACAAAAAAAAGTATGCGTTAACGCGTTTATTTACTTATATAGGTGGACGGATGTACATTGTGTATTGACATTGTGTCAGTTTTTACATTTCCCGTCAAATATCCGTTAAATTTTAATAGACGGAAGACGCAGGACACTGCGCTTTTTCCTGTTGAACAAAAACGTTTGTTGCAGTATATGTTTTTTTCAAATTGTATTGAAATCGTATATAAGTGCATGTGCCCACGTGGTAAACGTATAGGTTTGTATCTGTCATAAAAAGATAAACAAACCTGCCCAATCAAATTGCAGGATAAACAGGTGACGGCCAATAGTAAAGCTATTTAAAAAGAAAGCAGATGTCAGATGTCTGCTCAAAACCATACACGTTTGATGTGTTTAGTGTATACGTTATAACACGTGTTTTGACGTGTGGTCAAACATAGTGTGCACTAAGCCTAACACTCAGCTGGGAGTGAGGCACCATGCTTGGGCAGGTCAACTGGAGCAATGGGAGTAGAGAGAACCTTGTATAAAGAAGCAGGAGATAAAATCTCCTCTATTTCCTAAACAAAGCAAAATCAGAACAGCAGTGTATTTGGTGGTAATATTTTTTTTTTCTCTCTTTTTACCTTTTGTGTTTAAAGCTAATCGATGAGATGGGAATACCCAAGGCCATCATCACATCATGTTAAAGGCTTCCATTACATGTATATATCCAGAGTGTTGCCAGAACTGTACATCCAATAGAAGCATCTGATACATGCCTCTGCATCAACATGTGTGGCCATATGTTGCCCATAGGCTTCCATGATGGTAAAAAAACAGGGCCGTGGAGTCGGTGCCTATTTTGCAGGAGTCGGAGTCGTCATAAAATGGACCGACTCCGACTCCCAAAATATATAATTAGTTGGTCCAGTTAGTTCGATGCAAAGAGGAATTGGGCCCGGGCCCAAAGTGCTACTGTTCCTATATCTTCAGCCTCATCACAGGAGGAGTGTAAGTGATGACATGAAGCAGGCAAAGCGCGGCCCCCAGGGGAAAAGATTCCGCTCCCAGGGCAAACAGAGTTCAGCAAAATTTTTCACCTGTTTTCAAAGAAGTAGAAGATCAACCATTCATCAAAACTGACTGTGGCTGAGGTAATTCCTTTATACCCTGACATTGTTAGAGATGTTTCCCCGTGGTCACCGCTTTGCCCCCCAACCCAGGTTAGTGTGGAGAGGCCGTGCTCTAGCCTGGAAAAAATGAGATCGATGTGAGGTCATGTATGCCCGTCATCTTGCTATCTTATAACATAAATGTGACTTGCAAGTATTTAGCATCTGCTTAGTTCTGCGCATTCTTTCCTGTTTAAATGCAAATTTTTACTGTTTGCTCCTAAAAATTAAAATGTTAATTTGTATTATCTTGTTAGTATTTGGGAAATCCACCTTTGGTTTCAATACTGCCTGAATCCTTCTGGGCTCTGGATCAGATTCAAGCACTCTTGACCAAAATCCTGAACCCAGTCTCTTCTACAAAATTCCCAAAGTTGGTGCAGACTGGATTTGGATACAAATACAGCTTTTCTTCAACCTACCCTCAAGTGTTCAAAATATCAAAACATTGTTACCCTTTTGCTTGTCAGTGTCTGTTCTTCCTAAATAGCTTGATTATTGCATCATAATGTGATGTTACCATTTTACTACAGTAAAGTTATCACTTAAACATGCGCCGTGTATGAGGGAGTCTGAGGTTTGGGAAATTGAGGAGTCTGAGTCGGGGCTTCGGCTTGCCGACTCCACAGCCCTGGTAAAAAAAAAAATGTATGCCGTCTGGTTGATGGTTTTATTTTTGTTGCATAGAGAAGCCTAGTTGATACTGCCGTCCTCTGTCGGGTGCATGGGTATATGCGGACCATACCCAGGCTGGTCTGTGTGCCAGGCATAGGCTCCTCTTCTGTCGGGTGCATGGGTATATGCGGCCCATACCCAGGCTGGTCTGTGTGCCAGGCATAGGCTCCTCTTCTGGTCAGGGTGCTTGGGTATATGCGGCCCATACCCAGGCTGGTCTGTGTGCCAGGCATAGGCTCCTCCTCTGTCGGGTGCATGGGTATATGCGGCCCATACCCAGGCTGGTCTGTGTGCCAGGCATAGGCTCCTCCTCTGTCGGGTGCATGGGTATATGCGGCCCATACCCAGGCTGGTCTGTGTGCCAGGCATAGGCTCCTCCTCTGTCGGGTGCATGGGTATATGCGGCCCAAACCCAGGCTGGTCTGTGTGCCAGGCATAGGTCCTCTTCTGTCGGGTGCATGGGTATATGCGGCCCATACCCAGGCTGGTCTGTGTGCCAGGCATAGGCTCCTCTTCTGGTCAGGTAGCATGGGTATATGCGGCCCATACCCAGGCTGTGTTGTGATGCCAGGCATAGGCTCCTCTTCTCGTCCGGGTGCACGGGTATATGCGGCCCATACCCAGGCCGGTCCGTGTGCCAGTCATTGGCACCTCTTCGGGTCAGGGTGCATGGGTATATGCGGCCCATACCCAGGCTGGTCTGTGTGCCAGGCATAGGCTCCTCTCTGTCGGGTGCATGGGTATATGCGGCCCATACCCAGGCTGGTCTGTGTGCCAGGCATAGGCTCCTCTTCTGTCGGGTGCATGGGTATATGCGGACCATACCCAGGCTGGTCTGTGTGCCAGGCATAGGCTCCTCCTCTGTTCAGGGTGCATGGGTATATGCGGCCCATACCCAGGCTGGTCTGTGTGCCAGGCATAGGCTCCTCTTCTGTTAAGGGTGCATGGGTATATGCGGCCCATACCCAGGCTGGTCTGTGTGCCAGGCATAGGCTCCTCTTCTGTTCAGGGTGCATGGGTATATGCGGCCCATACCCAGGCTGGTCTGTGTGCCAGGCATAGGCTCCTCTTCTGTTCAGGGTGCATGGGTATATGTGGCCCATACCCAGGCTGGTCTGTGTGCCAGGCATAGGCTCCTCTTCTGGTCAGGGTGCATGGGTATATGCGGCCCATACCCAGGCTGGTCTGTGTGCCAGGCATAGGCTCCTCTTCTGGTCGGGGTGCATGGGTATATGCGGCCCATACCCAGCTGGTCTGTGTGCCAGGCATAGGCTCCTCTTCTGGTCGGGGTGCATGGGTATATGCGCCCATACCCAGGCTGGTCTGTGTGCCAGGCAATAGGCTCCTCTTCTGTCGGGTGCATGGGTATATGCGGCCCATACCCAGGCTGGTCTGTGTGCCAGGCATAGGCTCCTCCTCTGTTCAGGGTGCATGGGTATATGCGGCCCATACCCAGGCTGGTCTGTGTGCCAGGCATAGGCTCCTCTTCTGTCGGGTGCATTTGTATATCCGGCCCATACCCAGGCTGGTATGAGTGCCAGGCATAGTCTCCTCATATGTTCAGGGTGCATGGGTATATTCGGCCCATACCCAGGCTGGTCTGTGTGCCAGGCATAGGCTCCTCTTCTGTTCATGGTGCATTGGTATATGCGGCCCATACCCAGGCTGGTCTGTGTGCAGTGTGCCAGGCATAGGCTCCTCTTCTGTTCATGGTGCATGGGTATATGTGGCCCAAACACAGGCGGGACAGAGTGCCAGGCAAAGGCTCCTCTTCTGTTCAGGGTGCATGGGTAATGCGGCCCATACCCAGGCTGGTCTGTGGCAGTGTGCCAGGCATTTGGCTCCTCTTCTGTTTTAGGGTGCATGGGTATATGCGGCCCATACCCAGGCTGGTCTGTGTGCCAGGCATAGGCTCCTCTTCTGTTCAGGGTGCATGGGTATTTTTGCGGCCCATACCCAGGCTGGTCTGTGTGCCAGGCCCTAGGCTCCTCTTCTGTTCAGGGTGCATGGGTAATGCGCCCATACCCAGGCTGGTCTGTGTGCAGTGTGCCAGGCATAGGCTCCTCTTCTGGTCAGGGTGCCATGGGTATATGCGGCCCCTACCCAGGCTGGTCTGTGTGCAGTGTGCCAGGCATAGGCTCCTCTTCTGGACAGGGTGGCATGGGTATATTTTTGGCCCATACCCAGGCTGGTCTGGTGCCAGGCATAGGCTCCTCCTCTGTCGGGTGCATGGGTATATGCGGCCCCCTACCCAGTGGTCTGTGTGCCCGGCATCTGCTCCTCCTCTGTTCAGGGTGCATGGGTATATGCGGCCCATACCCAGGCTGGTCTGTGTGCCAGGCATAGGCTCCTCCTCTGTCGGGTGCATGGGTATATGCGGCCCATACCCAGGCTGGTCTGTGTGCCAGGCATAGGCTCCTCTTCTGGTCGGGGTGCATGGGTATATGCGGCCCATACCCAGGCTGGTCTGTGTGCCAGGCATAGGCTCCTCTCTGTCGGGTGCATGGGTATATGCGGCCATACCCAGGCTGGTCTGTTGCCAGGCATGGCTCCTCTTCTGTCGGGTGCATGGGTATATGCGGCCATACCCAGGCTGGTCTGTGTGCCAGGCATAGGCTCCTCTTCTGTCGGGTGCATGGGTATATGCGGCCCATACCCAGGTGGTCTGTGTGCAGTGTGCCCGGCATAGGCTCCTCTTCTGGTCGGGGTGCATGGGTATAAAGCGGCCCATACCCAGGCTGGTCTGTGTGCAGTGGTGCCAGGCATAAGGGTCCTCTTCTGTCGGGTGCATGGGTATATGTGGCCCATACCTGGCCTGGTCTGTGTGCCAGGCATAGGCTCCTCTTCTGTTCATGGTGCATTGGTATATGCGGCCCATACCCAGGCTGGTCTGTGTGCCAGGCATAGGCTCCTCCTCTGTCGGGTGCATGGGTTATATGCGGCCCTACCCAGGCTGGTCTGTGTGCCAGGCATAGGCTCCTCTTCTGGTCAGGGTGCATGGGTATATGTGGCCCATACCCAGGCTGGTCTGTGTGCCAGGCATAGGCTCCTCTTCTGGTCAGGGTGCCTGGGTATATGGGGGCCCAATACCCAGGCTGGTCTGTGTGCCAGGCATAGGCTCCTCCTCTGTGGGTGCATGGGTATATGCGGCCCATACCCAGGCTGGTCTGTGTGCCAGGCATAGGCTCCTCCCCCTGTCGGGTGCATGGGTTATAGCGGCCCATACCCAGGCTGGTCTGTGTGCCAGGCATAGGCTCCTCTTCTGTTCAGGGTGCATGGGTATATGCGGCCCATACCCAGGCTGGTCTGTGTGCCAGGCATAGGCTCCTCCTCTGTCGGGTGCATTGGGTATATGCGGCCCATTACCCAGGTGGTCTGTGTGCCAGGCATAGGCCCTCTTCTGTTCAGGGTGCATGGGTAAAATGCGCCCATACCCAGGCTGGTCTGGGGTGCCAGGCATAGGCTCCCCTTTGTTCAGGGTGCATTTGGGGATATGCGGCCCATACCCAGGCTGGTCTGTGTGCCAGGCATAGGCTCCTCTTCTGTTCAGGGTGCATGGGTATATGCGGCCCATACCCAGGCTGGTCTGTGTGCCAGGCAAAGGCTCCTCTTCTGGTCGGGGTGCATGGGTATATGCGGCCCATACCCAGGCTGGTCTGTGTGCCAGGCATAGGCCTATAGTGGAAGTGTTAATGGGTCGGCTTGTGTACACGCCAGGTTTGAAGTAGCTCATCTGTTCTGACATAATTGACTTGTCAGTAAACAATGAAGGAGAATGGCCTTTGCCCGGGGCGCTGCAGAGAGGAAGCAGGGTTGTTTCTTTAGGTGAGGTTACACATGTAGAAGGTTGCTTCCCTGTGACTCACCATATACAGTAATTGATGGCATGTGGTCTCCAGCTATTGTGCAACTACTACTCCAGTCATGCCCACAGGCTGTAGTCCTCGGTGCTCTAGCCGGAGGCTGGGATATTGCACTCACAATCAGGAGACGTCTATTGGCCGCTGACAGTGGGAATATTTCCTCACACTTTTCCTGCAGTGTAATGTTTTATCAGATTCCCACAATGGCTCCGCTACAGAGCGGGGAAAGGTGATCAGGCTGCTTGTCCTGCTCGCTGCTGCACCGCCACTCTCCCCTGTTATTCTACCGCCCTCATGATTGTGTTTAGACCGAGTCTGTAGAACTTGTCTACTTGCCAAGCGGATCTGTTACATCCACTCTGAATAGAAGCACCTCTGTAGGTTACTGCGTGCTCACTTCTATGTGGATACTGATACGTCCTGTACTACATTTAGTGTATGTGGCCTTTTAGGTGGTCGTTGAGCTATGTGAGTAACAGATGTCCATCAGGCGGTCATCCTAGGCTGGTCACCATGTGCCTGGACGTCTCCTAGAGATACCACCCTGAGATTGTTGGACACTTGTGTTCATTGTGACACTGGCGTCTCTTACCCATAAAGGTTGCTGACTTTCTTGGCCATTGGTTTTCTACCTCTGCCCGGAGAAATGTCTGTACAGTGCAGTAACAAGTAAACCACATATCACAGCCGAAATAGCTACCCCAGCCAAGGGGGGTGAAAACCACTATTCACTGTATAAGGGAAGAGCTTGGTCAAAGGATTCAACTTTATTCCACTGATTAAAAGCTCGCCCCTTTCCCACCGCCACACACATATTCACAGAAAACTAGAACTTAAAGGGGTTGTCTCACTACACTGATTCATCTTACCAATGTTTTCTTGGTTTCATTTTGAATTCAGGGGCAGGTTTACTGGCTTTACTGACCTGCAGGGACAAACTGCTGAGGACACCAGGTCTGTAGCTATAGCAACCAGAGCTGGCAGCCGATCAAGAGAGATCCAACAGGTCTTAAGCTATAGCAACCAGTGCTGGCAGCCTATCAGGAGAGAACCAACAGGTCTGTAGCTATAGCAACCAGTGCTGGCAGCCTATCAGGAGAGAACCAACAGGTCTGTAGCTATAGCAACCAGTGCTGGCAGCCTATCAGGAGAGATCCAACAGGTCTGTAGCTATAGCGACCTGAGGAGCTGATGCAGCCCATACAAAAGGGGCATCTAGGAATAGGTAGCACACTGTTAATGGACACATATTGCAAAGTGACTTGTTTTTGCAGTATCTTTAACATAAGCAATCTTTGTAGTGAGACAACCCCTTTAATGGTGTAGTCCCTGGGTTATTCTATCCATCTTAAAATATAAATGGAGCAAATCTTGTAACCGTGCAAAGGCAATTATGGAGAAACCTAAATCACTCACAGCACTGATTTCCGCTGGAGTTCATGTGTCGATCAGCCATAGCATACATAATAAAGATAAGTATCTGTATAGAAACTAGCTGTAGGAAAAGCACATGGGACACACAGACCTAATTCTATTAAATTGTTTTTCTCACCATGCATTTTCACAGCCAACTTTAGAATCACACATCCTGTTCATGCTGTTGGTGGGTCTATGTCAGTGATTGACACATCAGCTATTCCACATTAGCTATTCCTGTTTCACTGACATGAGGGCAAGTGCAGTACTGCAGGGCACTAAAGGGTATTTACTTGGCTAAATGGGAAGCTTTCAACGTCTGTTACTAAAGATAAGACTGTGCAGGAGGTGACTAACCATGGTCACAGTAAATAACTGACCACTCCTTAGAACAAGAGAGAGGTGGGGAGAGATGGTCGTAACCAGACACACTTGTGCCCTATGAGAAGCTAAAATCTTTATCTTCTGCACAAAGAAAAATCAGCAAAGCAATGTATTTAGAAAAAGTCTTCAATTATCTGTCCTACATGTTAAAAGCTAATCATTGTATTGAAAAAAAAAAAAACCTTTAAGTCCCTCAATCTTAAAGGGGTACTCTCACCGCAATGATTAGCTTTACACTTGTAGGTATACGTAAATAAAGACTATTACTCATTAGCAGCTCAGGAGCTTGTTTGTTTGTTTCTTAGGCCTGTTACACGGCTTATTCCCGACGAAATATTGTGCGCCGTTATTGAGCGCACAAATCCGCCGTGAATAAGGGGCGGGGCTGGGGCCGGACGCGGCGGGGGCGCCGCTCCGCCCCATAGACAATGCATTGTTTACGGCGCGTACGCGGCGTAAATAATGTGCATGTCACTTTCTCCCCCCGCGGCGGATTTGCCGAGCGGGAGGAGCGACGGATTCCACTGTTCTCAATGAGAGCAGTGGATTACTGTAATTGCTGCCGCGGATTGGCACCGTACTGAAGCGCAAATCCGGCGCGCAGTACGGCGCCAATACGCGGCAGAATAAGCCGTGTGAACGAGGCCTTACTGACAAACTTCAACCATTTAGAGCTCACTAGCCTTGTGCTCTTCTGTTAAACCCCTCCATTAACAATTTCCCTCTAGCAGGCTCAGATAGCAGAGCTGAAATGTCCCTTTAACAGAAAGTGGGAGGCTGAAGTTGGGTGTGAAGAGCAGGCTCTGTGAAACAGCATGGTGAGAACACCCCTTTAACTTTATCAAAAGTAGTGATTATCCCTAAACAAGTGGCCCCACATATTGTTGGTATCTCTGGGACTGTATTTCACCCCTAAAGTATGGTTATTATTCCAATGCATTTCGCCTACATAAATGGGTTTGTCAGCTGGACATCTTGTAGTACCTGCGCTGCTGCTATTCATCATTGTGGAGCCGTAGCTAGTAATGGTATGTGGTTCCCCTGACTGTTTTATTTATGGAGAGGAAACGCGTTGGTACACCATCTTGGTTCCTGGGGTGAAATAGCCACCAATAAGTGAGGCTGCCCTTTTTGGGACAGTTGCTTGACTTTCGGTGGAGTTGTCTCGCTTTCGGTTTTTCAGGCTGCTTGCTCCCAATGATTTTTAAAATTGGAGCGTTTTCATCCTTCACTGGCTGGGCGGAGCACACTCTGAACAGCCTTCTCGATGCATGCTAGCTCCCACTGCTGCCATAGTAACCTTGCCAAGCAGCATGGGACACAGCTGAGAGAACCTCCGTTTCTGTTCTTCTTGCCCTAGCCTCGTACTAGGGGGAGAGCTGGCAGCACAGCCTGAGAGGGAGGGCGTTCTGTTAGCACACAGCCTGTCGATGCTTTCCTGTGTAGAGAGGCTCGCCTGAGTAATGAACACTCCTCTTCATACAGCCGCAGCCTCATACTAGTGAGAGGGCGGGCAGCACTGCCAGAGAAGGAGGGCGTTCTGTCAGCACACAGCCTGTCGATGCTTTCCTGTGTAGAGAGGCTCGCCTGAGTAATGAACACTCCTCTTCATACAGCCGCAGCCTCATACTAGTGAGAGGGCGGGCAGCACTGCCAGAGAAGGAGGGCGTTCTGTCAGCACACAGCCTGTCGATGCTTTCCTGTGTAGAGAGGCTCGCCTGAGTAATGAACACTCCTCTTCATACAGCCGCAGCTCATACTATGAGAGGGCGTGCAGCACTGCCAGAGAAGGAGGGCGTTCTGTCAGCACACAGCCTGTCGATGCTTTCCTGTGTAGAGAGGCTCGCCTGAGTAATGAACACTCCTCTTCATACAGCCGCAGCCTCATACTGGAGAGAAGGTGGGAGGAACTGCCAGAGAGGGAGGGGTATTTGACGGTTCAGAGCCCGGGCATGTGCAGCACTGCTTCCAATAGATGCCGAGCATCGGAACGGACAGGGGCTATTGCCCACGTCACTGTGACGTATGCATCCCGGCCACCACTCACAGCACAGAGCTGGGGCCGGGAGTCTATAGCAACACTGGCATTCTGGGGACCAGAAAAAGCGGAATACTTAGCAAAAGGTGCAGAATAGTTTTAAAAAGTACATTACAAAAGTGTTTAAATACATGTGTTTTAATCATTTATCATCACTCAATGAAGTGGGACTACCCCTTTAAGAGTGCTAGTTCTGCGTTTGCCTTGTGTTTTTTCTACCAATATTTGTTATTCTCTCCATGGCCGATTGACCTATGGCGGTGCGCATGTGATAGTCATGTGCAAGATTCTAGAAATCGGTATCATTAGTGACTTATGTTTTCCATAATTGCCTTTTGTACTATGTTACATTTAGAAGGAGTTCACACTGTCCACTCCGGGAAGAAAAAAAAAAAGTTTCCCGGTGAAAATCCCGCAGTTACAAGACGTTGCGGACTGCCCGGGGCAGATTTCTGCCTCCTGCACTGTTGTATTGTCGGGACCTAAAATGCCTCCCAGAAGCGACAACGCTTTGCAGGCTCTGACCATACATGCAAAAAATACAAAGACCAACGCCGTTGATTTTACATTCTAGTAGGAATCCTACTTTCGGTTTTCTAACATTTTTGACTCTTAGGCTATGTTCACACGGCTTAAACTGGGACGTATTTCGCGCCGTACTGCGCTCAATACTGGGCGAGATACGTCCCAGTCATTACGGTAATCCACAGTTCTCATAGAGAACTATGGATTACGTCTCCTCTTCCTGCTCACACAATACGAGCGGGGAGATAAGTGACATGTCAATTATTCACAGCGTACACGCGCTGAGAATAATAAATGTCTATGGGGCCGGTGAGCTGCCCAACCCTCGAGCACATGGCGTAAACACGTCCCGCAGTTAAGCCGTGTGAACATAGCCTAATAATCTGCCCCAAAATGAAGCATCAACATTAACTGTGTAAGCATACCCTTAAGATGATTAGGTCTATCGATATTGCGAGGTCAAAATTATAATCCAGTGGATGTGAATGTGTGAGGGGTTTGGTTTTAATCTGTGAAATAAAGGTTATTTCTTTCATTAGTCTTTTCTTATACAGTTCACAGTAACCAGTAAACCACTGCAGGCTCCGTGACAACAGATGTCTAAGCTCAGCGTTGCTGTGTACAGATTGCATGCACCACCCTTTTGGGCTCTGTTCACACATTATGTAAATATTTGGTGAACCAGTCTAAAAACATCAGCAGAAATATCTGAAGGTGTTGCAGATTTTAGCCATTGCGTTGCAACAAATGGGGCATGCAGCATATCTTTAAAGGGGTTTTGCCAGGACATGCCTTATCTGCTAAGAAGCAAATGTAAACAAGCCACGCTGAGCTAAAAGAGAGACAGAAAAACAGCCAGAGCACAGAGCCGTGCATAGGGGATCGTGTGCAATGTTCACTCAAATAATCAAACTACAACTAGTGGATTCTGTATACAAAAGACAACACCTTTCTACACAGCAGCTTGAAAGCTTCTTCATGTTCCCCGTCATCAGATAAAGCAGGGATGTACTCAGATAATCACACTACAACTAGTGGATTCTGTATACAAAACATAACATATTTCTACCCGGTGCCTTGAAAGCTTCTTCACGCTCCCTTTCATCAGATAAGAAGTGTTCTCTGCACAAGCCCGGCCAGCAGCTCTTGTCAGGTCGTATCTAATAGAAGCTTTGAAGTAACTAAGGGCAGGTAAGGCAGCCTGTAGCTCTCAGACTGCAATTTTTGTAATCACATATATTTAGAAAAGAGATTAAATACCCATTTTGGAGGATCCCACGTCAACATTACATCGTGGCAAAACCCCTTTAATCTGCTGTGGATTATAAGAAGTAGGTAAAGTTTGATAAATCCCCTTTCACCTTTATCATGCTGTATATCAGGTGTTTCAAACTCAGTCCTGCAGTATAATTATTTTTTGCCCGTGAGTAACAGTCGGGCAGTGTACAGAGGAGAAGAGAAAAAGGCCAGGAGCGGTCATTACTTCTCTCACTCAGCCATTCCCTCCTGCATAGAGAAGGGACCAGGCGACAGGAGAAACAACGGGATGACTGATAAGATAATAGAAGCTCCTTCTGAGCCCCAACATCTCTGCCGGCAGCAGGGTACTCCAAATGGAGACGCTGCACCGTGCAGCAGATAAGGAGCACTGGGAAGATCACAGGAAACGGTTAACAGACTGCGGTCAGTAGACATGTTTTCAGTAAATATCAAGGCTGACTTGAGACTTTGTCCAAGTTGTTCAATTTGTGCCCACTGTGTATTTGAGTATTACACCCCTGCTGGACATGGTTGAAGAATTTGCCTGGAGAGCCAGTGTAGAAGATTCAGCAGCTGCACTGTTCTTGCTAGTGCTAGCGGTTTAATGTTGATTATGCTGTAAAGGGTGCGTTTTTGACCGCGTATTTTATGCTTCGACTTGTTGCTAGCGTTATTTTGTGCAGTGGACGGGCACAGAGCAAGTTAATTGCTGTAACATTGCTGCACAAAAATGGCGACAAAAAAAGTGTCAAAAACGCACCGTGTGAAAGCACCCTAACCAAACATTTGCCACAGTAGTCTGGTCACCATGGCGGAGCTGTGACACCAGCAGTATGGCACCTCATCATTTAGTTTACTGGTATTTGGCACATGACCACTGTAACCAAAGAACTGAGCGCCAGCTGGCGCTAATGCACAATTGCAGAGGGTAATGGCAGAGGTGTTCCCTTGCTGTGTTGGTTGCTGGATGTTGGAGATTTCTCCCTTAGATGCCGTACTTCTTCAAGCATTATGGGAAAGGAGCTGGGAAGCTCACTGCGCCCTCTATTTGTTTTAACAAATCCTCAATTTACTTCTGATTCACTGAATCTTGAGAAGCAAAAAGGAATATTAGTCAAGCCAATATCGCTCATCTACATACGACCGTTTCGGGGTTTTGCCCCTCATCAGTGTAGAGCAGAGCGGTACTGGCTTGACTGGGTGGGAGGCAATGAGTGGCTGAGAGAAGGGGAACGTCTCTCACTACTGTTTATACACTGAGCATGCCATATTTTTTCTTTGAATTTTGTAAAGTAACCAATGATAAAATAATCCCTCCCTTCATAGGTGTACAGTGCAGCCCCATCACAGCTCTGATTTCCTGTGGTGTTATCTCTTGACCTGAGTGGAGAGCGGCTACAGAGGGCATCTCTTGCTCTGAAGGACCTGCCCTGTCCTGTGTCACATAGACAACCCATTGATGTGAATGGGCACTGTGTAATGCTATGGTGTCGCTGCAGGGAAACGAAATGCTTATGGATAGGTTTTACCGCTTATTGCTGGGGTTACTAGCTGGAAGACCTATAGAGATCAGCTATTGTCAATGGACCCTTGTAATAGATGGGATTGAGCAATGCTTTGATTTTTTTTAATGTACTAAAATGTAGTCCTGGAGCTCTGACCATGTAACTGAGGCGCGCCATGGGCAGGGACAGTCTTTACCTCTACAGATATCACACACACACAGATGTTATACCACATCAGTGGGTAAAGAAGCCTTGTCCTCTGCAACTGTGAACTATTCCAGACTGGATGCTGCACAAAGTTTATTCCAGCTACATTCATAAACGGTGTGATTTGAACATGAATAGCGCGTCAGTGACTCGCACACCATAAAATGATCTGAGTGCTAGCATCTGCCAAGTTTCGAAATCTGTTCTCCATTTCCATTGTAAAGAATCTGTAGTCAAACATGGGAAATGTCTTGACCTAATTGCTACCAAGCCCATTCTCCTCTGTTACAGGCCGCTCAGTAGCAGCTCGGCGGTCTGGTTACTAGGGGGATAGTGCCTAGCAACCACAGGCATTTTACATCCCTAGCAACAAGTTTTTTCCAGATTATCTCCGCAATCCTTGGCACAACACACAGAGGCCTGCAGGGCTTTCTTCATGTCTTTCCTCATGCTTTAAAGGGGTTTTAAACCATCCGCTCCTTGGGAACACATAGTAGGGAGTGACAATGGGGTAAGAAAAGGCAACCACCTCCCTCTAAAACTACTTAGATTCAATGGTCACTACTCAGTGCGACATCTAAGGGGTTAAACAGCTCGGATCTGATGACAGCCAGTACCCTGCAGTAATAGCAGAGAGTGGACAGACTCCAGATCTGAGCCGCTTAACACCTTAGATGCTGCACTGAGTAGTGACCATAGTGACAACGTGGTTTTAGAGGGAGGCGGTTCCCTTTCTTACCCCATTAATCCAGCACAGGTCACTGATGCCAGCTCATTTTTTCCCCGCGGACAATACATGTTGTGGTTCTTAAGGGGTTAGAAAAATGTAATTGTGTTTTTTATTTTAAAAAAAACAAAACAACCCTGTGGAGCGTTAGGCCGGGTTCACACATCTGCTGTTTGAGAAGTACGTGCAGGTCAGCGAGTACTTCTAAAGCGCCCTGAGTGGCGGAAAGAAGTGACATGATGCGCTCAGTACGCACCGGGAGTACGCTGCAAAATCATAACATTAAATGCACATATGTTGTGCGAACATACCCTTAAAGTGGTTCTCCAGAGGAGAAAAATTAAGTGGGGACAGTGGGGGGAGGGGGGGGTGGGGATAGGGAGAGGGTTGGGATACTTTTTGCACATGCGTTTGGATACGTAATCCCAATTGTGGTACTATGGCTTTCCCACGCAAAAAACGTATCCCTATTGTATCTATGGGCTTTTCAATGCATAAAACGGATCAAGAATTGACATGTCCATTTGAATGCACCCGCAATTCTTTGAACGCAATGTAAAACGCGTATAGTCTGAACGATGATGCATATTTTACATTGAAATCAATGTTGTCACGCATGAACATTGTTAAATATGTTTTTGGGGTCCATTTTTCAGTACGTAAAACGTATCCAAAAACGGATTTGACAAACGCCGTGTGAACATACCCTTATCCTTACCTCCTGCCGCTGCAGAGCTTTCTGTCAACCCACTCCTCTTCACTTCTGGGTTCTCGTCTCGAAATGCAGGAGAGGCTCTTACTCCACTCATTCACATTGAAGTGCTGTATCGGAACAAAAACCTCGAAGTGAAAAGGAACAGATTCTGGAAAGCTCCAGTACAACAGTGGCCTCCTGGGCAGTAAGGCTATGTCTCCACTGCACACGTTTTTAGAAACGTTTTTCTTTGTATTCTATAAATGCATAAAACGGACAAAATTGACATGAAATGATCCCAATCTTTAACGGCAATGTTAAACGCTTATATCGAACGTGATCTATCGACAGAATAATTGACGCAGAAATCGGGTAATAATGGTTTGGGGCCATTCGAGCGCGTTCGAAAAAGGTGCCGCCCCGGTCACCATAGACAATGCTTCCTCCGCCGTCAAAGACTTCTGTCAACCCCTCCTCCGCAGTTCGGGATTCCGTCCGAGCGAGGGGGAGCTCTTAATCCACTGTTCCTTGAGTGCTGTATCGGAACAAACCGTAAGTGAAAGGAACAGATTGGCAGCCAGTATAACAGCGGGCAAAGTCTAGTCTCCCTGCAACGTATGGCGCCAAAAACGAGACAAATAAGCTAAAAGTGAATCCCAGGACTAAGGGCACGTCCCTACGGCACTGGTTTGCGCCCGGTTTTGCAGACCGTCTGAAAAACCGTCCGCAAACAAACACACCGGGCCGCTATGGAAAACCCGTGCAGCAGTCCCTACTTTTTCAAACTGCCAGCCGCCCGATAAACACTGAACATGTTCATTCTTCCGTCCGGTTTTCGGACGGAATATGAACATATCAATGGGAAGAGGGAGGGCTCATCGCAGAGAAAAGCCCTCCCCCGGCGGCCATGGGGACAGCACTAAAACAGGACAAATACCGGTCAGATAAACCAACCAGTATTTGTCCTTTGCCGTGGGGATGAGTCCTAATAGGTAAAAAAAAAAAAAAAAAAGTTCTGTAGTCTCCACAGAACGTTTTCTTTTCTGCTCCTGGTCGTTTTGAAACATGTTGCAAAAAACACCAAAAAAGGGCAGAAAATTTACAAAGTCTATGAAGTCTGTGTAACTGCTGGATGTTTTTCCGGTGTGTTTTTGGTGCATTTTTTTTTTTTTTAAATCCACAGCAATTAATGTGCGTTTCTGCCAAAACACATGCCAAAAATGGTCCGTTTTTAAGCAGTTTTTCATGAACGGTTTTAGGATTTTGTTTTCAGTGAGTTTTTTGTCCGATGTAGACCTAGCCTAAGAGGGATACATGGAGGCAGAGATGATGAACAAGGGTTTTTTTTTTTAAAGCTAGAAATACTGAAAAATGCTGCAAAACCACCACTTGAAGGTTTTGAGGACTTCAGTTATAAAAAAAAAAAAATGATTGATGGCCTAACCTGTAAGAAATGGAGCTCTGCCATATCTGTGCACAAAACAATCCAAACGTTGTGCTGATGTACCCCTGGATCTGGGCTGGGCACCCATAGCATAGCCTTCATTGCACCCCCTTCCTCTACAGTATGTGCATTGTATCCCATGCTGCAGTCCTCCTAGGATAATAGGAGAGCAGCCCGCTCACATGTTCTGTACTAGACCCTTACTAATTTGATTACTTAAGCATTGAGTGATCAGGCATTTGACTTCCTTTGTTGCACCCCTCACCCCCACCCATGGTTCAGTGAAGGGATAATGCAGGAAGTCTGTTTGGGTTTTCAGGAGAGAATTTTTTTTTTTTTTATGCCAAGTGTAATTTGGAACACTTTTCAGCTCGATGTCTGAGTCTTATTGTGAACTTGGCACTCGAACTTCAAAGAGAATTGAAACCTCTCTGAGAAATCTGGTTAACCACAAGGCCACAGTAGACGGCATTTTTCCTGCAGCACATTGCTTAGTGTTGACGAATCTGTGTTGTACACAGTATACAGAGCCGCTCACTGTGCTCTTTATCAGTCCGGACCCCAGGAATGGGCTTCACCTAAGAATCAAATACGATGTGTTTCATGTTTTTGGCCTCATAGGTGTAATATATGTCAGTCCTTATTCCCAATGTAGACTGATTAAAGGGGTTTTGTCACAATGTAATGTTGACGTGGGATCCTCCAAAATGGGTATTAAATCACTTTTCTAAATATATGTGATTACAAAAAGTGAGAGCTACAGCATTGCTCAGTCCCCCTTAGTTACCTGACCAAAGCAGCTGACCTGTTTGCACTTCTTATCTGATGACAGGGAACATGAATGAGCTTTCAAGGGGCTGGGGAGAAATGTGCAGTGTATGAGTCTGCCTGCTGTACAGAGAATCCACTGTTGTAATGTTATTATTTGAGTAAACTTTTGAGACGCTCCCTTATTCCTCACTCGGCTCACCCCCTCCCTCTCACCCCTGCAGCCTTTCATGACTCAGCATGCTTTGTTTATATTCTCCCCTGAGCTGATAACGAGGTAAGGAACTCACTTTGTGGCAAAACCCCTTTAAGCTTCTTGATGTGACTGTGGTGTATGGGGAGGCTTCAATAGCATTCAGTGATACTGCACTTTGTCATAGGACTGATCAGTTCTACATTGCAGTCTTGCAGCTCAGGGGGACAGGCTACTGGCGTTCCCTCATTTTTGTGATTGTAGGGGACTCGGTGGTTGGACCCCTACTAATTTAGAGGTTATATCACCTGCCCAGAGAATTAATGATTGCTTCCATGTGGAAATCCCCTTCAAAGAGGACGTGTAACATCTCCTGACATTTCTGGAGCATCTTCTCTTATAACTGTGTTGTGCAGTTCCTTTGTTATTCCTTCTAGAAATATATTGCTGAATCAGTCAGATGGGTGTTGCCATTCCCAGTCCTTGTGCACACTCTGTCAGCACCGATTGGACAATGTCTGACTGAGCAGGAACACCCCCCAATTGGTAACACTCAGCTGACAGATTGGTAATGAATTTCTGTAAGGAATTACTTAGGGATTTAAGGAAATAAGTTCCAGAATTGGTAATTCATGGTATAGTGTTAACTAAAGCAGAGATTTTCGGAATACCCACGGTTCCTCTTTAAAGGGGTTTTGTCACTTTGTCACTCTCGGAGCCCACATGCGAGCCAGCCTCAGAGAACAGGGAGTTGGCTGCATTTCTGTAGTTCTCCCCTTTCATTCCTATGGGTGTTCTGAATATAGCTGAACATCTGCGGAACTCCTATAGACATGACTGGGGGAGTGCTGCGCAAGCGCGGCCATCTCCGTGTTTCAGGCCCGGTTCACACGGCTTATTGCCGGCATAATTGCGGGACGGATTTCTCCCCCAATTATGCTGTGTGGGTGGGGGCGGCAGCAGCTCGCCGGCCCCATAGACATCCATTATCCACGGCGCGTATCCCGCGCAATATATGCATGTCACTTTCTCCCTGCTTGGCGGATTCGCTGAGCGGGGAGGGGAGACAGAATCCATAGTTCTCTATGAGAACTGTGGATTACCATAATGGCTGGGACGGGTAGCAGCGCAATACGGCTGCAATCCGTCCCTGAAATAAGCCGTGTGAACGAGGCCTCAGTGGTTGGCTTGGCCTCAAAAGGCATTTTGCAAAGTGGCAAAACCCTTTCAAGTAAGGGGGGATGGGCTTTGAAGTTGGGCCCGAGGCCTGGCTCATAGACCATGTTCCAGTTCAGGAGCACTGTTCATTGAAATGGTCCAGAGCCTTCCCCACTGTTGCCACATGGCTGAAGCACACAATTCTGGATGTGGTCTTTGTATCATGTAACACTAAGGTTTCATTTCATTGGAGCTAAGGAGCTCAGCCCAAACTATAAGGCTAGGTTCACACAGTGTATTTGCAGGGCGTAATTACGCCGTGTGACCGGGGGCAGGAGCGGGGGACTGAGCAGGGGGCCGGCACTTCGCCGGCCCATAGACTTGAATTGCTAGCGGCGTGTATTTGCGGCTAGTAATTCACATGTCAGAGGAGACGTAATCCATAGTTCTCTATGAGAACTGTGGATTACCGTAATGAATGGGCCGTTTTCAGCCCGTAATGTGCGCACTTAGGCGCGTAATTACGGACCGAAATACGGCCCATTTTAAGCCGTGTGAACATGGCTTAAAACCCGTGCAGTGGGGACATGGCCTTACATTCCCCGCAGACCACTGTTCCTCCTCCAGAAATCTCTTGGGTTGCCATTGTCTTTTTAAAGAAGAAAACATTCTCAGCCTCTGCCAAGCGCAGATCAGTCTGTCGGATCGCCAATTTGTGAAGGGTGATCTATTCC
Organism: Phyllomedusa bahiana; assembly: GCA_025379985.1. NCBI lineage: Eukaryota > Metazoa > Chordata > Amphibia > Anura > Hylidae > Phyllomedusa > Phyllomedusa bahiana. Next base: position 83,573 of record JAODAL010015082.1, read on the forward strand.
AGAGGAGGTTTTACACTGCAAGTTCAGTTTTTAAATAGTGCGCCAGTGTCTTCCCCAGGGTGGCATGCACAAGATACAATACAGGGGCATACTTGGTTATTAAATCTGTGGCAAGAGTTGTGAGAGTCCTGCCAGGCCAGCATGAACATTCGGCTTGTGACCTCTATTATCTCACTTGAGAACAAAGTATCTGGCATAGTGACCACTAGCATGCCCAAGCCACCTTACCCTGAACATCTGCAGCCAGTCTGGATGTCCTTATACCGGTTAGGTGGTCATGCCAGAATCAGTAGGTATGGCTGATACTTAGGCCATGTTCACACGGCTTAAAATTGGACGTATTTCAGTCCGTAATTACGCGCCGGAGAGCGCAAATTACGGCTGGAATACGTCCCAGTCATTACGGTAATCCACAGTTCTCATAGAGAAATATGGATTAGGTCTCCTCTCCCTGCTCGGCGAATCCGCAGCGGGGGGTATAAGTGACATGTAATTTTCTAGCGGCGTATACGCGCCGCTGGTAATACAAGTCTATGGGCCGGCGAGGTGCCGTCCCTCCGCTCCCGCCCTGGCCACACGGCAAATAAGCCGTGTGAACATAGCCTTATCGTATCTGTGTGGACACCTAATAGCAGAACATAGTCGGGCACTGACTAGATAGCACAGCGCCTCTAGTGGACAACCTATAATTATATTGGGAGCTGACTATATGCTAAAGTGACTAAAATAGTGAGTTTTTTCTGTTAAAACCCGTCACTCTGTGATGTTTAGTGTGGGTAAGATGGTGATCTCAGAGGGCTGTGGCTGTTCCTGATCTGTCTATGTCAGTAAATCCTTGTGTTCCCTATGAAATACCAATCCTGGAGCCTCTTCTCTTATACCTCTGTGCTGTTCCTCTGTTAATGCTTCTAGAAATGTATCACCAGTCTGTCAACTGGGTGTTACCAATAATGGGTGTGTCTGCACAGCGTGACCGTGTCCAATCAGTGCTATGTATGAAAACGGTCTAGCAGTAAGACTGTCTTTTCTGCCCATAGCAACCAATCAGAGCTCCGCTTTTATTTTTCCAGAGCACTATGTAAAATGAAAGCTGAGCTGTGATTGGTTGCTATGGGCAACAAAGACAGTCTTTGGGTATGTTCACACTGCGTTTTTTAATCCGAAAAATGTATTGAAAAATGCTAAGTATAATGTATCCAAAGACTCACCCAAAGGCCCGGTTCACACGGCTTATTGCCGGCGTAATTGCGGGACACAATTACCTCGTGTAGGCGAGAGCAGCAGCTCTCTGGACCCATAGACATCCATTATCCACAACGCGGAGCCCGCCGGGATAATGTGCATGTCACTTTCTCCCCGCGGCGAATTGTCCGAGCGGGGAGAGGAGACGGGATCCATAGTTCTCTATGAGAATTTAGGATTATCGTAATGACTGGGACGGATTCCAGCTGTACAGCAGCGCAAATACGGCGCGCAATACGGCTGAAATCCGTCCCAGAATCAGCCATGTGAACATCCCCAAAGTGTGCGGCGTGCTGGGATCTTTTCTTGCAGTAGAAAAAACG